>CM034361.1:71528452-71820236 GCA_019925275.1 Mytilus edulis | reverse complement strand
TTGGTAAAAAAAAGCTAGGATTTGCAATTCGGACAAAATAGAGATAGTACACTTTAATTTTTTTAATAACTTTTTCAAATCAACTTGGATTTGCATCAAACTATGCAGCTATCTTACATATATATCAAGCTTACTGAATCCCATTTCATTTAGTTTTTTGTTGTATTGCTGTAAAATTTAAGAATTAAAGTAATTTTGGTAAAAAAAGCTAGGATTTGCAATTCGGACAAAATAGAGATAGTACACTTTAATTTTTTTAATAACTTTTTCAAATCAACTTGGATTTGCATCAAACTATGCAGCTATCTTACATATATATCAAGCTTACTGAAACCCATTTCATTTAGTTTTTTGTTGTATTGCTGTCAAATTTAAGAATTAAAGTAATCTTGGTAAAAAAAACTAGGATTTGCAATTCGGACAAAATAGAGATAGTACACTTTAATTTTTTTAATAACTTTTTCAAATCAACTTGGATTTGCATCAAACTATGCAGCTATCTTACATATATATCAAGCTTACTGAAACCCATTTCATTTAGTTTTTTGTTGTAATAACTTTTTAAATTCAACTTGGATTTTATTGAAACTATATAGCTACCTTGGTGATGTATTCTTCTTACTGAATCCTAGGTTGTTATAAAGTTTGTTGTATTGCTGTCAAATTTAAGAATTAATTTAATCTAGGTAAAAAAAGCTAGGATTTGCAGTTTTGACAAAATAGAAATGGTACACTTTAATTTTTTTCATAACTTTTTGAAATCAACTTAGATTTTCATCAAACTCTACAAATATCTTTGCAATATATTGATCTTACTGAATCATAGGTTGTTATTTTGTTTGGTGTATTTCTGTCAAATTTAAGAATTTAATTAACCTAGGTCAAAAAGCTACGATATTAGAAATATATCTTTTCTCATAATTTGGGAAAAAGTATATAATTCCTTTAATGTTTTATTCCTTTTGATAAACACTATATAAATATATCAAAAAGGGATGAAACATTAGAAATTATTAAAATAGTTCTTCTGATTTGTGGTGATTTATAAAGCAATACCTTCTGCTTGGGGCAAACTTATTAAAAAGATCACATCTACCAGAGAGTTTTAAATTCTAAATAACATTTATTCAAAGTTGCAACTTCCTGTTAAATCTAAATCGCAGGGCTTTTAATTCACTAGATAAGTAATACACGAGTTTAAGAAAAGTAGGGCTTTCTTTTTACCTGTAAAACTCACGTGTACTGATGTAATTAAATCATGTATAGTGTCATGTCATTAAATTTGACAAAAATATATTTTAAAACTTCATAACAACCTGGTATTTAGTAAGATCACCAAGGTAGCTATATAGTTTTAATAAAATCCAAGTTGATTTGAAAAAGTTATTAAAAAGCTTAAAGTGTACTATCTCTATTTTGTTCGAACTGCAAATTCTAGCTTTTTTGACCTAGATTAATTTAATTCTTAAGTTTTACAGCAATACAACAAAAAACTAAATGAAATGGGATTCAGTAAGCTTGATATATATGTAAGATAGCTGCATAGTTTGATGCAAATCCAAGTTGATTTGAAAAAGTTATTAAAAAAATTAAAGTGTACTATATCTATTTTGTCCGAATTGCAAATCCTAACTTTTTATACCAAGATATACTTTAATTCTTAAATTTTACAGCAATACAACAAAAAACTAAATGAAATGGGATTCAGTAAGCTTGATATATATGTAAGATAGCTGCATAGTTTGATGAATATCCAAGTTGATTTGAAAAAGTTATTAAAAAAATTAAAGTGTACTATCTCTATTTTGTCCGAACTGCAAATCCTAGCTTTTTTGACCTAGATTAATTTAATTCTTAAATTTTACAGCAATACAACAAAAAACTAAATGAAATGGGATTCAGTAAGCTTGATATATATGTAAGATAGCTGCATAGTTTGATGAATATCCAAGTTGATTTGAAAAAGTTATTAAAAAAATTAAAGTGTACTATCTCTATTTTGTCCGAACTGCAAATCCTAGCTTTTTTGACCTAGATTAATTTAATTCTTAAATTTTACAGCAATACAACAAAAAACTAAATGAAATGGGATTCAGTAAGCTTGATATATATGTAAGATAGCTGCATAGTTTGATGCAAATCCAAGTTGATTTGAAAAAGTTATTAAAACAATTAAAGTGTACTATCTCTATTTTGTCCGAATTGCAAATCCTAGCTTTTTATACCAAGATTACTTTAATTCTTAAATTTTACAGCAATACAACAAAAAACAATGAAATGGGATTCAGTAAGCTTGATATATATGTAAGATAGCTGCATAGTTTGATGCAAATCCAAGTTGATTTGAAAAATTTATTAAAAAAATTAAAGTGTACTATCTCTATTTTTTCCGAATTGCAAATCCTAGCTTTTTATACCAAGATTACTTTAATTCTTAAATTTTACAGCAATACAACAAAAAATAAATGAAATGGGATTCAGTAAGCTTGATATATATGTAAGATAGCTGCATAGTTTGATGCAAATCCAAGTTGATTTGAAAAAGTTATTAAAAAAATTAAAGTGTACTATCTCTATTTTGTCCGAATTGCAAATCCTAGCTTTTTATACCAAGATTACTTTAATTCTTAAATTTTACAGCAATACAACAAAAAACTAAATGAAATGGGATTCAGTAAGCTTGATATATATGTAAGATAGCTGCATAGTTTGATGAATATCCAAGTTGATTTGAAAAAGTTATTAAAAAAATTAAAGTGTACTATCTGAATTTTTATATAATAATTTTTTTTTTACATATTGTAAAATTAAATTCTTTCATTTCACAGCAATAAATCAAACTACCTAATAAGCTTGAATTTTTTAAGATCAATATTTAATTTAGTTAGATGGGCTGATTTACACCAGTCAAAACTAAATTTGAAGGTCAAGACTAGTCGAGACAGGTCGAGACTAGTCAAGACAGGTCGAGACAGGTCGAGCCTTGGTCAAGACCATTTCAGACTACACAAAGATCATCAAGTACTGAATCAGACTAATTAAGTAAAGTCGAGACCTAGTCGAGACCTAGTCGAGTACACTTAAGTACAGTTAAGTACAGTCGAGACAATGTCGAGACTAGTCGAGTAAAATGTGTGCTCGATTTTACTGGTCGAGCACAAAAACTGGTCAATTCAGACTCTGAGGAGTTTGTAGTGTATGGAGGAGGATTACTACGTACAAGAAAGCTGTTGCATCAGTGCTTTTAAATGGTAAAGTTTGAATGAATTGTATTAGCCGTTATCAAATGATTGTGTCACCGATGACCAGATATATGTTTCACTTGTAATAGCCACATTCTAGATCTTTGTTCTTCAGTTTTAACGCTACTATGTTCAAATGTTTCAGTATTACGACGGTGTAAGACGAGGAGCAGTACACTCAAACAGGCTTACACCTCCAGTGTTTTTGACGAATGATATTTTATATGAATGTTTTGTTGTTGTTGTTTTTCTTTTCGCCGTGTTAAGTGTTGTCTGCATTAATTCTATGTATGAATAACATTTGTGTATGTATGTCCGCTCTTGTTTGTGGATAAAAAGGATGCACGGTTGGACTGGACTTATCTAGAATAAAAAAGTGCGAGTCCTACTATTGAACATTTAAGATACGAGCAACAACGTTTTGACAACTCTACTTAAATTATAAAATTCTATTATTGGTTATTTGAAAAACAAGGTCATAATAAATAGAAAGTATTTTATTGAAAATGTAGTATCTTTGCCACATTAGAAATTAACGTAAACATTAACTTAGAATATTTATTAAAGGAGATGTATCATTGATGAAATTTGGTATGACGGATGAATCATATCATACTCAATCAAGTGATATAGATTTCATCATACATGCTGCGGCTTATATAAACAGAGACCAACCTTATCCGGTAAAGTATATATTTTATCTTAATGACACGAATAGTTTATATATGTCATGTATGTACGTAGCATATTTGTATTAAAATTCAGATACAAATGGTTTAATATCTATAGATAGGTCATATGGTGGTAGCAAATTAAGACGTTTAGACCAATATTTAGTTGTTGAAATACATAAAATTAAAATTTCAAAACAAATTTACACATAATAAAAATTGAAAATGTACGTTGGCGTTAAGTCTTTATATGGCATTGTATAAAGTGTTGAACATATTTGCTGTATTTGAAAGAATTTATTATGATATTTAAGCAACCTTTACTTTTTACAAAGATATCCAAACGCCCGAATTCGTATTTGCCAATCCAGCATTGCATAATAGTATTTTCTATTTTCATACTAGTTTGACGTTGTAGGAAAGTGCTTGTATTCCGTTTTTCTAATGCTACACGCAAGGTCTGTAGACCTAAATGTTGTACCAAATTTAAATAAACAGACGTAGGTGGCTTGCTTGGTGATTTAATTGATACAAATTCATTTGTTTCAGGCTTTTGTATTTCCCAATGTGACTGGAACAGAAAATGTTGTGATGTTCTCATGTACTGGTAAAATAAAGCCAATACATTATATCAGGTACATGTAATATATATTGTTATCTACATGTGTTTTTTTATTGAGCAACATCTTGAAACAAATGCTGTCATTTGTAATGGAAACTGGGATAAATAGAAGAACTATTATATATGTGAATGTTATACAAGTAAACATTAGAAACACCTTAAAGTTTAAGTGAGAAGTTAAAATATTATTGGAAAAATCTAAGTTAGGAAAGGGAGTTTATCAAAACTATATGAGAAATATGAAATGCACTATAAAATTGAAAAAAAACATGTATTTACGAAGAATATTTCTTTACTGTTTTCAGGTGGAGAACATTTGAGTTTTGATTTTATTTAGCGTTTATAGTAAATAAATTTAAATATTGTTAAAAGAAACGAAAATGACGTTGCATGATAAATAACAATTTGAAGCAATAAAGTATAAATAAAAAGGCATGTATGCATATTTAAGATAGTACTTGTAGTACCCAAGCAGTGAGAAAAGGTTTAAAAAACGTCCAAAAACAGTGGCTTCAAATAAAAAGTCCATACTAACTTATTACATTGTTTAAACACAATGACAAAATAATAATCACATACCAAACAGAGTTAACACATTTAGACAAATGAAAATTCACGAGGATACTTTCTTAACAGCAAACAAATAATGTGTCATGCTAAACAAATGTTATCTTTACACACAAATTATTATCGATTTTTTATAAGTTTCCACTTATTATTTTCCAAAGGTGTAAAAACTTCGAAGAGCTCATACTTTAGAAAATACATTCATTTTTGTTGTATTCCTACTCCTAACCAAATTCTTAAAAGCAATAGATTATGACAATCAAATACTCAGGTTAATTAAGCATGTTAAACGTTGATAGTGGCTGTGACAATTCATATAAAAAACCCAATATGTATCGTATCTATATATTACGTGTATAGTATGCTGAAAATTTATCTAGGAAAAAGTCTTACCCGATTACTTTTTGAATTTTTGAGTTTTGTATTTGTAGTACTAATTCAGTCTTCCCGGATGGAAACCTAGATTGTTCCGAAGATGAAAACATAGAGCACATTGATCAAAAATTAATAGATGGATACTCAAAATCGAAGTGGATAGCAGAACAATTGATCCATATCGCACGAAAGAAAGCAATTCCTTGTGTTATCTATAGATTAGGTAATATCAACACTGCAGTTTATCCTTATGTCTATTGTAGTTGGAAATGAAAAGAAATACAGGTGTACGCATACAGCCATCTTCTATCATTTTTGAAAATAATCAGATATAATCCTTTAAAGTAAATTTGAAAACGTTTGGAGGGATTTGACAATTTGTATAATCTATAGGTTGTTTTGTATTGTGTCTACATGTGTCTTGCTAAAAAGGGAGATGTTAAGTAAATACTTCAAACAAATGCTTCTCTATTTTGAAACCCGGAATTTGTTTTTTCTCAATCGATATATGAATTTCGAAAAGCGGTTTTATTGCTGTTGCCTTTATCTGTAATGCAAGGAAATATTTACGACTCAAAATACAAAGAAGAGTATATAATTAAATGCTTGTTTGTAAAATAAACACAAGAAACACTTCAGTTAAAGTGGAAATATTATCTAGTTATTGGCAGAATGTGAGGAAAGGTAATTTATGAAACTTATATGAGAAATATGGCCTAGATTATATAAATGAGTAAATATTTTGCCAGATATGTGTCTATGAAAACTATTTCTTAACGGTCATCGTGTGCAGAAAAGGCGAGTTGTAATTATAAAAAGTATATAGTGTTTATTGAAAGTTTTGGTATTGCATAATAAAAAAATGAAAAGGGCATTGCATGAAAGAAAAAATAATTTAAAAAAAGAAAGTATGAATAAAAAGATATGGATGCATGTCAGAAAGATAGTACATGCATTACCCCAGCAAACAGAGAAAAAAAAAACGTCAAAAACAGTCGCTTTTGCATACTCCAACACAATTATAATTAGATGAGTTTTCTATATTGTACATGTTGAATAGGAGATACAGTATTGTATAAGTTCAGATCATCTAATATTCAAAACAAACTGACAATGTTTGCTATGTTTTCCTCGTATATCTTTTCTCTATTGTGCTATGCAAAAACATACAGCAATCTTTACTCTTTAATGGATATTATTTTAATATAAACAATACACTCATGAGAAAATATACCAATTATCAGTCCCCATGTTTATTTGTACAGAAAGTATAAGATATACAGATTTAGACTACAGATGGGTGCACTCCTAACCTGTACAGCAAGTTAACTTGATAACCAGTCATTTGGACTGGTCAAAGTTAACCTGTGACCGAATATAGGACTGCTCTGACCAGTCCTAGGACCAAAATCTAGTTAACTTGAAAAGCGGACTTGGTCCTAGGACTGTTTTTATGTCTGCCAAAAAGTTAACTTGGAAACAGGTCCGCTATTGATATAAGTTAACTTCGAACCAGTCCTGTGATAAAGTTAACATAAGTTAACTTCGGAACCAGTCCTGTCATAAAGTTAACATAAGTTAACTTGGAAACCGGTCCTGCCACAAAGTTAACTTCTGCTTGGACAAATCCGATCAAAACCAGACCTGTTCCCAAGTTAACTTTTGACTGGTCTGCTCAACACTAAGTTAACTTGTAACCAGGACCGCTCTTCGTTGATTTAAAAAAAAAATAATATCTTTGTTTCGTAGTATAAACATCGAAAATAAAGTAATTTGAAAATGAATACTTCCGTTTTATGAACAGGATTAAATACAAATATTTGAAAATAAGTACGCACAGAACGTAACACAAATTTATCTGTGATCTGGCAATCTATCTATTATAAAAACGATCTCGGTTACAATGATAAAAGGCACTGAATATATATATATATTCCGAGATCAAATTCAATCATATTATGTATATTTTTGAAAAGAAGTATATTTGATGTTAGGTGTATACGTCCTTGCTAGTTATACATCCTTGAACTATGCAGCCACAATCAGCAATAGTTTAATTCATTTAAATAATGACTACAAATTTTTGTTCGCCTAAATTAAGGATGCAAGCATGTCCTCTTTTTACTCAAAATACTGATACGTAACAAAATTTCAGTAGTTTTGATGCCTCCAGTTGACTTGTATAACAAAATTATTTGACCGCATCCACCAAAACTGACCATATATGCACTTTAATTTGTAAATCTATATACCCGCATAGTAAATCAGCCATATTTTTTATGTCAGGATTCAATGTATAATACAATCATGACAATGGACAGCAAAATTGCAATATAATAACAACAAATTTGGTTCGCATAAATTTAAGATACCAGCATGTCCTCATTTTATTCAAAATATTGATACGTAACAAAATTTCAGTAGTTTTGATACCTCCAGCTGACTTGTACAACAAAATTATTTGACCGCATTACCAAAACTGACCATATGTGAACTTTAAATTGTAAATCTATATACCAGCATAGTAAATCAGCCTTATTTTTAAAGTCAGGATTCAATGTGTAATACAATCATGACAATGGACAGCAATATTGCAATATAATAACAACAAATTTTTGTTCGCCTAAATTAAGGGTGCCAGCATGTCCCCTTTTTACTTATAATACTGATACGTAACAAAATTTCAGTAGTTTTGATGCCTCCTGTTGACTTGTACAACAAAATTATTTGAAAGCATCCACCAAAACTGACCATATATGCACTTTAATTTGTAAATCTATATACCCGCATAGTAAATCAGCCATATTTTTTATGTCAGGATTCAATGTATAATACAATCATGACAATGGACAGCAATATTGCAATATAATAACAACAAATTTTTGTTCACATCAATTTAGGATACCAGCATGTCCTCATTTTATTCAAAATATTGATACATAACAAAATTTCAGTAGTTTTGATACCTCCAGTTGACTTGTACAACAAAATTATTTGACCGCATCCATTAAAACTGACCATATGTGCACTTTAATTTGTAAATCTATATACCCGCATAGTTAATCAGCCATATTTTTTATGCCAGAATCAATGTATAATATAATCATGACAATGGACAGCAATATTGCAATATAATAACAACAAATTTTTGTTCACATCAATTTAGGATACCAGCATGTCCTCATTTTATTCAAAATATATTGATACTTAACAAAATTTCAGCAGTTTTGATACCTCCAGCTGACTTGTACAACTAAATTGTTTGACTGCATCCACCAAAACTGACCATATGTGCACTTTAATTTGCAAATCTATATACCCGCATAGTAAATCAGCCATATTTTTTATGTCAGTCAGGGGTACTACTTGTACAAGTTAATTTTATTTACTTGAAGAAGTAAATATAATAAACTTAAAGAAGTAAATTTGTAAGCTACTTATACAAGTGTATTTTATTTACTTGTATAGGTAAATTTTTTTAATGGCATAGTTATGTCCCTTAGATATTCAGATTTTTTTACTTATACAAGTAAAAAAGTTATACTATCTTCTTTTCTTGAATTTCTCCAGACTTCTTTGCTCTAATAGACACTTAAATTGTCTGTCCTTTGCAGATGTCTTTACTAATCATTTAATTGTAATTTCATGGACAATGCAATTCTCATTTGTCTGTTATCTTCAAAATACTGCTCATTTACAAGCCTCCAGGGGGCAATTTTAGAAGGCTTTGCGCAATTGCTTAAGATCTTTGCGCCTTTAGTTTCTTTGGTGAATTAATGAGATGAAAGGTTGAACTCTAATAAAAAATTATGACCTAACCAGAGAAAAATTGTTTAAGGCCTGTTTTTACATCTCAAAACTTGAGAATTTTAGGGATTGTAAAAAAAATTTACTTATACAAGTAAATTTTTTGAGAGAATTAAGGGGAGATTATTCAAACCTAAAAAGAAAATATGAATATAACAAATTTACTTATATAAGTATTTTTTATTTACTTCTTCAAGTAAATAAAATCAACTTGTACAAGTAGTACCCCTGTGTGTATGTCAGGATTCAATATAAAAAATTTTGGTTCGCATAAATTTAGGATACCAGCATGTCCTCATTTTATTCAAAATATTGATACGTAACAAAATTTCAGTAGTTAAACTACTAGTTTTGATACCTCCAGCTGACTTGTACAACAAAATTATTTGACCACATTACCAAAACTGACCATATGTGAACTTCAAATTGTAAATCTATATACCAGCATAGTAAATCAGCCTTATTTTTAATGTCAGGATTCAATGTATAATACAATTATGACAATGGACAGCAATATTGCAATATAATAACAACAAATTTTTGTTCTCCTAAATTAAGGGTGCCAGCATGTCCTCTTTTTACTTAAAATACTGATACGTAACAAAATTTCAGTAGTTTTGATGCCTCCAGTTGACTTGTACAACAAAATTATTTGACCGCATCCACCAAAACTGACCATATATGCATTTTATTTTTAAATCTATATACCCACATAGTTAATCAGCCATATGTGTTATGTCAGAATTCAATGTATAATACAATCATGACAATGGACAGCAAAATTGCAATATAATAACAAAAAATTTTGGTTCGCATAAATTTAGGATACCAGCATGTCCTTATTTTATTCAAAATATTGATACGTAACAAAATTTCAGTAGTTTTGATACCTCCAGCTGACTTGTACAACAAAATTATTTGACCGCATTACCAAAACTGACCATATGTGAACTTAAAATTGTAAATCTATATACCAGCATAGTAAATCAGCCTTATTTTTAATGTCAGGATTCAATGTATAATACAATCATGACAATGGACAGCAATATTGCAATATAATAACAACAAATTTTGGTTCGCATAAATTTAGGATACCAGCATGTCCTCATTTTATTCAAAATATTGATACGTAACAAAATTTCAGTAGTTTTGATACCTCCAGCTGATTTGTACAACAAAATTATTTGAACGCATTACCAAAACTGACCATATGTGAACTTTAAATTGTAAATCTATATACCAGCATAGTAAATCAGCCTTATTTTTTATGTCAGGATTCAATGTATAATACAATCATGACAATGGACAGCAATATTGCAATATAATAACAACAACTGTTTGTTCGCATAAATTTAGGATACCAGCATGTCCTCATTTTATTCAAAATATTGATAGGTAACAAAATTTCAGTAGTTTTGATACCTCCAGCTGACTTGTACAACAAAATTATTTGACCGCATAACCAAAACTGACCATATGTGTATTTAATTTGTAAATCTATATACACCATGACGTACCCGCATAGTAGTAAATCAGCCATATTTTTTATGTCAGGAATCAATGTATAATATAATCATGACAATGGACAGCAATATTGCAATTTAATAACAACAAATTTTTGTTGGCATAAATTTAGGATACCAGCGTGTCCTCCTTTTATTCAAAATATTGATACGTAACAAAATTTCAGTAGTTTTAATACCTCATGCTGACTTGGAAAACAAAATTAGTTGACCAAAACTGATCATATGTGCACTTTTATTTGCAAATCTATATACCCGCATACCATTGTACCGAGCGCCTTAATGTCTTCTCCTGGCGCTCCTGTTCACATTTTAGTAGGACCGTAAATGTACACGTAATCAATAATATTGGAAAACTATTAATGCAAAAAATATTCTGATTAAATTGAGAATGTCAGAATTTCATCTATTTATTCATTATATCAGTCAGATCATATATAGGAGTTCATGATGGTGTACGTGTAAAACAAAACTATTATGCCACATCATCAAAGTACCAACACTGACATGTCTGAATTCATTTGTACTATTTACAATGATTTAAAAAAACAAATATACGAGGTTCTCTTCTTGGAATCTATTATGTCGGTTGATTGATTTTGTTTATAAATAAACGTCAAGTGGCAACTATTTCATTAGAGTGCGCATTGAGTATAATTTTAGGATGTCCCATATAAATATCGGCAATGACAAATCTCTCGATAAATCTGACGAATTTGACGAGATTGTTGATAGTTTTGCCACACCGTATGCTTACGGACACTGTACAATTTCTGTTAGAATATTCTGCGGGAAATAGAATAGTAAATCCAATGCAAACAAGTTGAATATCAATGAAATATCCATGCAAGTATAAATTTATGCATAAAGTAAAATTTAGGAAGGGACAGGTAAACAACGGGGAACGAAGTAACGTGAACAATGTTGCCGATATCCCGTGATATAAGAATATTGTTCCGATGCGTCGGATAACCTTTCTATCCGCCTTCTAATAAAAAAAAACTCTGTGTGATCGTATAGCCATTTTTTATTTATATAAGAATACAAGTATATCAAATAAAAGAGGGCATTTGTATAATATTTAGTAGAGTCTAGCGAGTAAATAATAAATGATATCTCCTTGGAAAAACAATGCGAATGTTGTTTACATATTTTAATCATGCGGAAAGCTCAAGGCTGATATGAAAACTCTTATAACGATTTAATATGTCATAAGCAGACCTGTCCTCAGGTCGGGTCAATAGCAGACTTGTCCACAGGTCTGGTTAAAAGCAGACCTGTCCTCAGGTCTGGTCTGAGGCAGACCTGTCCTCAGGACTGGTCAAAAGCAGACTTGTCCACAGGTCTGGTCTGGGGCAGACCTGTCCTCAGGACTGGTCAAAAGCAGACTTGTCCACAGGTCTGGTCTGGAGCAGACTTGTCGATAGGTCTGCAGCAGTCCTAAAAAAGCAGACCGTAGGTCTGGTCCACCAACGACGAAGTTAACTTGCTTGACTGCTTAAAAATTCTCAAGTTAACTTAGAAAGCAGTCAACAAGTTAACTCTAAGTTAACTTTTGTCAAGGTTAGGACCGCACCCATCTGTAATTGTTTTTTTCTAAGCTAAAAATAATATTATAATGACTAAATTGTAAGAGAATTTCAAACTAGACAAATACAGATAGATTTTAAAGTGATTATTTTTTCCTCTACTAGAAAGGTTGGTTTAAGCAACATCTGACCCTTTTGAACTGAATTTGATTACTTCTTAGTACAAAACAATAGATAACATGTGTACAACTGATGTCAGTTAAGTTCAACCTTTATATATCCATATCGGTCTAAACGTAAACTTGATAATGTATGTCTTGAGACAGGACGCACGCATTACAAAAGCCTTCAGATTTGACATTCATGAATCATTCACATCTTTGACAGGTAATATTGCTGGTGACATTGATCAGGGAGTCTGGAATCATCAGAATGCCACTTTGGTAGTGCTTGAAGCATGTGCCAAATATAAAGTTGCACCTGATGTTGACTGGAATATTGAGATGACCCCTGTGGACTTCCTGGCTGATTTTATTGTTCGCTGTACATATACCTTGTCTACCACTCTGGGGAAGACTTACAACATTATCAATGACAAACCTTTGCAGTCAAGGTACATGAAATAATTTGACTGTTAGATGGATATCCTTATCAAAAGAAAGTAAAAAAAAGGAATATTTATAAAGTGCATTTGATTTATGTTACGAATTAAAGATTTACCAGTGTAATGTCTTATTAAAAAAAGTAGTGTAATGTCTTATTAAAAAAAGTAGTGTAATGTCTTATTAAAAAAAGTAAAACATTTCATGTGATAAAAAAAATTATCTTCTGTCCAAATTGGTCACCATAGTTAAAAGTTTAACACGTTATATGATATAGAAGACCATCTGAATAACAGCAAAATATAATAGCAAATATATTCGATTGACTGGATGAATCAACGCGGAATTTCAATAAAAATGTTAGGCAGTGACTTTGTTATATAAATATCATAAATTCTTTGAAACAGAAATAACAAAAAAATTAAAATATTCAACAGTTTAGACGTTAGAGTGATAAAATCGAATTCATTATGTTTATTTATAGTTAAGTAGTAAACTTAAAGTTTCGTATATACAATGATGACTGTGGGAAGTACGATGAAGTTCCTTTATAATTTGTAACTTCAGCACTTAAAAAAAGTCTTTTTTTCAAGTTTTTGATTTAAAAAAAATCCGATTAAGATGGATTATTCACAATGATGATTTAACGTGTTTACCAATACGAGTTCGAACATGCAAATACAATTTGACACATAAATTAACATATATTGGTCACCTTACGGCCTTCAACGTCCATACCGCATAGTCAGCTTTTATATTCCTTTAAAAGACAATGTAAAAAAACTTCAAACGAGAAAACTAACGGCCTAATCTAGTTCATTTATATTGTATACAGAGAAATACGACAATGTTAAACAAATTTGAAATTGTAAAATGTTATTAATGATATACCTATGAATAAATGCACTGAGAATTTTGACAAATATTTTATCTATAAAAATAAAGTATCGTACGAAAAAATATGAGTTTGCAAGATACGTCAATAAGAGTGAAATTGACACTTACATGATTCTTAGCCTAGAAAAACACTAAACAAGTATTTTCTGAAATCAATTATGTTTGTAATATGTCAAAACGATTGTTTTACAACATGCAGAACTGTGTACGTGTCTATGAAGCCATGTATTATAAGGAGACATCAAGCTGAATTAAAAGGCCACAATTAATCCTTTGAGAATGCGCGCGCACTAAAGAATGTTTTCTATTATCCTGCACACAACATTTACATATCAACGAGATATAATTATTTCAAAAGTTTGTCAGCGAATGTCAGATCCAATCTTCATAAAAAGAAATATAAGACATTTATAATTTTAGTAATACTTTGTAATTAAAAAAAAAGGTTCGTGATTTTCATCAATTAATTAATTAATTAATCCTTTTACCATCGAATTTCATCTTAATCACTAAATAATTTTTATAAAAGTTAATTTTACAGTTTTAAAAATTGTACTTTACAGATTGGTGTATGATTGGATGAATGGACATAAATATCCCTTAGAGATTATGCATATCAAAGACTGGAAAAAAAGGTAACTCTAAATGACATATAAATTGTGTATGGTACCATTAAACGGTTTGTCTGCATAAGAAACACGTGTGAAAATCAATTTTTCTCTAGTCAAAACTAGACTAATTGCATATTAAATAACTATCCAAAAGCCGGAGTGTTATTAGAACCAATAGACTTTTGTTTACCCTAATTTGTCACATATTACCCTGCTTCTGTATTCAGAAATGAATTCGAAATCTTTACTGTTGTCAGCTTCTACCATTTTGTCAACGTCAGTGTATTTTATTCTTCATTTTGCATCTCCTGGTATAAAAAAGAAAGTCGATCAACAATGTAAGCTTTATTTGTATAATTCTATTTTGGTATGCTCCTACATTTAGCAAGGGTATACTGCAAACCATTTTATTTTACATAGCACTGCGTTGTACATTGGAGGAAACACAATTATGAGTTATACATTTGATTTTATAACATTGACTTACCTCTGCACAATGGACACTTTCTCTCGTGGTTTAGTTTGCCACCTATGTTTTATAGAAATTGACAATGATGATCGGATGAACAATTTTTTTTTGGACACACGAGATGTTAACTTTCCATTTCAATGTAGCATATAAACAGCGCGCTTTGTATGGAGGTTGAATCTCCTAGCTATAACGGCGGTCCAGGTCTTGTCTTTCCTATCATGGTTTCATTGAAAGGGGGTTGCTACTTACAAGGAAGCTATTAAACCAATAGTTCCAACCGCTGAAGTTGGAATCATCCCTTCGTAAATTTTAGGGACGAGTTGAGTCACTGTAACGCAATATCCGTTTCACAGATGATATGGATATATTTCTCGTGTTGTAACTACGATCCTGTCCCCTTTTAATGAATATGACCTTCAAAATTAGACTGATTACTGGACGAGTACTAACATGGGCAATACGGGATCAACAATTAGAATAGTTTTATCAATGTAGTGCCATAAAATATTCCTGCTAGCCCCTACTTTCTTTCATAAATTTATACCATATAGTTTAAAAAAAAACATATTAATTTTGTAATTGCCAAAAACCCTTGTCAATGTTTTATAATTTTTTAAACAAAGGGTTCAAATGTTAAATGAATGCAGGCTAGAAGGAATTATTTCCCACTGCATTTACAATGGTTTATTTCTCGAAAACAAGCTCGAAGCCCCTTCTTTATTTCTGAATTTTAAGTTTCTTTGATTATATTCCATCAATTTCAAATAGTTTTCTAAAAGCTTTTTATCTCAAAACAGAGTAGTTAAGGTAGATGGGGTGTCTAAATTATAATCCATAGAATTTTTTAATAATATGCCAAAAGCTAGTTTTTATCATGCTTTTTAAAAAAAAATTATAAAAAGAATGGGTCACCGGGCTTATTTTCATGCTACACGGTGTTCAAAATTGACAAATTTTGTATAGATTATGCATGGAAACCCCAATTTTCTGCAATAAAGCGTAATCTACACCATAGAATTTTGAGATAACATATGAGAAGATGGCTTCAATAGTATGCTTTCAGTTAAGAAAAAGAAACAATGCGGTCACCGGACCCGTTTTCTTGCTACATTATAAAATAGGTAAATTCCTAACACATTCTATTGTAAAAAATCCTAAATCTGAATTATCTGCCCTTGCATTTGAGTTGCCTCCCCTTATGTGGCAAAGTTAGAAAAAAAATTATCAAACAAAAGTTTTCTGTTTTTTGTAAAATACAACCATAAATATGATAAAACATGTCATTTTCTATATCGAAGTGTGGGTTCTTGCACATGAATTACCTACTACTCTAAAAATTTGCACATTCTATTAAAGATCTAGACCTTCTTTTCTGGTATTTCCAAATCCAAGATGGAGGAAGACATCCTATCTACCTTCACATAGGAGATTTATATGTTTTATAAATTAAAAATGTCTTTTATAGAATTCTAAAAGAGCTGAAAAGAGAAAAAAATCACGGACATACTGAAACCAATTTGCAAAGTCTGTTACAGTTAAATCATAAGTATGTATATTTGATGATACAAACTAGTGTATACTGTACCATGCAAAAGACATAATTGCTTTTAAATGTAAACCACAATTGACACAAAAGTAAAATAACACACATGTCGAATACACCGTATGTTGAGTCTTAAAATGTATAATAGGAAGTGAAATGAATTTATGGACAGGTTATGTCTCTTTGAAATTGATAAAAAGACGAATTGCTGTAGTAAAGTTAATATGATTTGTGTTATAAGAATTTATAATGTATTATGCACAAATCTATTTTTGCAACTTGAAGGTTTTACAAATTTGTTAAATAAGCACTGTGAAAATATCAAGTGTTCATAAGTTAATAAATAACATCTTCACGATTGTACGGTCTTGAGAAACCAAGGAATGATGTATTGTGATTTATTGCATTCACTTCAGACACATAATAAGTTCGTTTAATAACAGTTCTGTTATATGTAACCACCAACCATTTCACATACTAAGTAGGTATTAAAACGTTTGTCATGATTTTGTATTAATTGATGTTTTTCCTTTTCCAATAGTGACGATTTCTGTTCCACTTTGAAGACCTACAAGACCGGCAATTTCAAAGAGGCATTAACAGATTTCAAGTTATCATATCCATACACTGATTACATATTACTGCAAAAATATTTTAAATGGTTATCTCAGCATGGCGACATTGTTCCTTAAGTACACAAGACTCACATCTCAGGTGAGTTCCTATATTTGTTGTCGTCTGCCTTGTAAAGGGATTATATTCACTTCAAACTTAGTACAGTATGACCATGGTGTACACAAGTTTATGTTTGTCCTTACACAAGTAACACTTCGGTGTCACATATGAAGCACAGAATCTGATCATCTTTTTCGAAGAACCTAAAATCGACACCAGATTTGAATGGAAATTATATTGCTCAGTCTCTAGTTTTCTATGTTGTCCTCTGCAAACCGTTATTGTCTTATGGTTTTTCCCATGACTGTAATTTGTTTAAGACTTAACAGTTTGAATATATAAGTGATATCATCTATGCATAACGTGTTTAAATGTTATAGCGGAAAAAAAACAAGTATATTCTATTCAGGTCATGCCGATTTGCAGGCAGAACTATAGAACGAGTTTCTAAACTGAATTGTTAAAGTATTATTATTGACAAGTTTATTTCTAATTGGCAGAGTTATTTAAGAGAAAATTTACTCTCTTAAAAATGAAAAAAGTATATAATGATCATGCGTCCGAATCGCCTTACTAGATTTACCTCCAACGGAAACGATAACAGATGAATATTTGAAAGGCACGTTTGTCATACAAAACAAAATTCATGATGTACAAGACATATGATATAAACGACAAGAGAACAGATCATGAACATGTCCAAATGTGTCTGGTGAGCGACAAATAAATTAAATTGTATCGATGATATGCGCTGAAAAAACTCGCCAAAAGGTTAAATTAGGCGACCATTCAATTGATGCGTTCGGCATATAATTCTCCAAATCTCATGATTTATAATCACGCACAGCTAAATAAAACAAACGTTAATCATGCCTCACTCAGGGCCATAGAATTTTTCGGTGTTCTTCCGTACGTCATGTCAGTTCGCCCTTATGTCCAGCTTAATGTCAAAGGTGTTGGCCAATATAAGTTATGATGTGTTAGTCTAGTCAACTTGAAACTTTCATACAGTACACATGTTTGATTGTTTGGTATTTTAACGCCAATTTTACGCACCGCATTAAGTCGTTTTATGGCGGTCAGTTTTTACTGGTAGTGGAAGCCGGAGTTCCCGGAGAAAGCCATCGACTACACATGTTTGATATAGTCTTTCAAATTTAGTGTCAAATTAGAGTTTTGATCGTTCAACTGAAACTATAAAATGATTATGCGAGTAGGGTACATGTGTATCATGAACACTTTCTTGTTGATTTTATGTCATTTTGGCACCACGTGTACGAAAATATCCTTTTGCATAATACGTGTAATATATATATAGATAGATATATGCGTATAATTCCCAATTTTTATTTTACAGACGCAAACCAAATTTGATATGACGTCCTTCTATATGATCCTAGTAGCAAATGACATTGCCAAAAGTGTATTTTATGCTGTAGAGCGACCACATTATATGAGTGTTAATGAATTATTCGTAGAGTCATATAAGAATAAATTATTTTTGTTTAGTGATTAGCAAGTGAGAATGAATCTTCTTCTATGAGTAAAAACAAATCGTTGCATGCAGAACTGGGAAACTCTGTGGCATATAGGTGCTGTAAAACAAGATGAGGTATATCACATGTAACTATAAAGGCAACAAGCGTCTAATGTTCAACTTAGTGTAATTTTATGATTATAATAATAGATAGTAAATAGATGCCTTTGGTATTTTCAGTTTTTCTATACAATTGTGTATAAAGTATAATGTGGATGTCAAACTATTTTTGCTGATAAATATTTTTCAGAATTTCCAACAAGTTTTAAAAGCTTGCAAGCCTTGGCTGGTTATCATTATTAAATATTTCATAAATTTTCAAAAGTGTTTGGTTTTTTGAAGATTTAGCATATTTTCTTTCAATTTACATTAAAACAAATTCAGGTTTCTGATTTTACAATTCGGGTAACCGCTCTGTTAACTTAAACATGTTAAATGGGCTATTTGTTTTCAATAGTAGCACATGTACCTCATTTAAATGTGATATGGTTATAAACTGGCGTTGTCAGTTTTTTATGAGTTTGAATATCCCTTTGGTATCTCGCCTCTCCTTTATAACATACATTTTTTTTGGTTTTTGTTACATATTTTTGATTATCATGTTATAGTTATGTACTAGTTGTTGATTTATCATACTAAAGTTTGACAATTGTTTTCCCCTACATAAAGATTGAAAGTATATTTTGCCATGTCTTATGTCATCAGTCTATTTCGTATTCACAACATACTATATTTATTTAAAGCCAGTATGAAAATATCATAGAAAAACTTTTATTAAGAACCAGCATGAAAATTAATTTAATAAGCTGCAATGCACCATCTTTATGTTTACTTAGAACATTTTGTTTCTCATATCAGGAATAACACGCTTCCAAATTTATCGTTTATATAATTGATAAGCAGATTAGCTAAGGGAACAAGATATGCCTTTTTAGCTCGTCCGTCGTCGTTAACTTTTACAAAAATCTTCTCCTCTTAAACTACTGGGCCAAATTTAACCAAACTTGGCCACACATATCATAGGGGTATCCAACCAATCAAGATGACCGCCATGGCTAAAAATAGAACATAGGGGTTAAATGTAGGGTTTAGCTTATAACGCTGAAACCAAAGCATTAAGAGCACATCTAAAAGTGTTTATCAGGTCAAGAGTTATCTGCCTTGAAATTTTCAGATGAATTGGACAACCGGTTGTTCAGTTGCTGCCCCTAAATTGGTAATTTTAAGGAAATTTGGCCTTTTTTTATATTATCTTGAATATTATTATAGATAGAGATAAATTGTAAACAGAAATAATGTTCAGCAAAGTAAGATCTACAAATAAATCGACATGACCAAAAAAGTCATGTGACCCCTAAAGGAGTTATTGCCCTTTATAGTAACTTTTTTAACTATTTTTTTCGTTTTTTTTTGTAATCTTTTACAAAATTCTTCTCCTGAAGTACTGAGCCATATTTAACCAAATTTATCCACTATCATTATTAGGGTATATAGTTTACTAAAAAAAATTGTGCGGTGACCCAGACAATCAACCAAGATAGCCGCCATGGCTAAACATAGAAAATAGGGTAAAATGTAGATTTTGGCTTATAACTCTGAGCAAATTTGACAAGAAGTTAAATTGTTTATCACGTCAATATCTATCTGCCCTGAAATTTTAAGATGAATTTGACAACTGCTTGTTGGGTTGCTGCCCCCCTCCCCAATTAGTAATTTTTAAAGAAATTTTGCTGTTTTTGGTTATAATCTTGAATACTATTATAGATAGAGATTAACTGTAAACAGCAATAATGTTCAGCAAAGTAAAGTATAGTTCTTTTAACTTTCAAATCATGCATAACTGCAAACTTTCGTATCGGTATATTTTTGTTTAAAATTTTGAAATTGGATGTTGTTCATTGTAGTTTTTAGATTTTTAAAGAGAACTCATAGTAATGTATGATATTCGTGATAATTATTTCTTTATTTTTATTATTATTTTTAAATACTTTTTAATTCATGATTGGTCTTTTATTTTTTACATATGCATAATGATTTTTGGTTAAACTGTATTCTTTTGATATATACTGTATATGTTTATTAGTAATAAAATACAATAGTCATACTTAATTCTCACATTTACTGCGACTAGAGAAACAAAAACGGATATATTACCTTTAATTACACGTTGGAAAAACACAAATACACTTATCGCACCCAAATAAATAATCCCGCTTTGATTTGTTTGAAACCGTCACGTGGTGACCCCCTATGGATCCGTATGGGGGATTAGTAAATTTCATAGGGGTGGCATGACATCACATCTGCTGCTAATGTTGGTGTCATCGTTTAATGTTATTTTGTGTTTCATTCTTTCTTTTTCAACAAACCACAACAGAAACAGTTCATCGTGCGACGGTTAACTACTTACCCCCTACGGATCAAAGAAGGTGAATTAAATCCATTCGGGGACTCGGACGTTGGCCTCACCTCTCATGGATTTTACTAACTCTCTATGGATCCGTAGTTGGTCAGTAGCGAACTATATTTTTTATATATAGATTATACCGTTGGTTTTCCCATTTGAATGGTTTTACATTAGTAATTTTTTGGGACCTTTACAGCTTGCCGTTCGTAGTGAGCCAAGGCTCCGTGTGGAAAGCCGTACCTTGATTTACTAATAGATTGTTTCTTGGACGGAGAGTTGTCTCATTGGCACTCATACCACATCTTCTTATATCCATATAACTTAAAATAAATTTCTACAGTATTCTACAATGACTGTTCATTTAAAGATTCTGTCAACTATTTGACAATGATGATGATAAAGGGTTTCTTTAACTTCTTGCGGCAATTTAATATCATGAAAACTCAGAAGAAGACCATGTCAATGTGTATGAACCCCGCTTGTACTACTCCGACACGACACACCCGATTATTAATACAACGTGTTAGTTTATAAGGTAACATTACTCGGACACAATACTATTCGCACTTCGAACCGACCAGTCTTTGTTCTTAATTCTTAATGCCGCATGCATAGCGGAAGAGCAGCAACTTTCTATTTTAAAGTCGTTAATTCAACTTGGCTTGGTCAGAACCCATGACCTAACGTAAGTGTCTAAAAAGGTATTTTAATCCCAGCAAATAAAAATAATAGTAATTAATCCTCAATGATGAGTTTTTCATATGTTTAAAATATATGTAAGCTATACATCAATGAGACAGCAATCAAAAGATTAAAACATTCTACAATATGTATGCTGAAAAATAATAGTCCATCCCCACTGCCACAGACACAAAGAGAGCGCGTTTGATATTTTGCGCTGAGTAACAACATTAGGGATACAACACATACAGTTAAGTCTGTCTCATATCGTGACTTACAGAAATTGACAATGAGGGTCGGGTGAAAAAAAAATTACGACAAAACAGATGATTTCAGCTTTCCAAGTGTGATCTTTCAATATATATGTAGCAACATTCCAGCAGCGACTGCATATAGAGTATATATTTCCCAATTGATACGATATTCCGGTGCTTGTATTTCCTATCATGAGTTGTTTGATAGATAATTGCTGCTCACAAGGAAGCTATTAAACCAAGAGTTCCATATAGTGAAGTTGAAATCATCCCATCGTAAATTTTACGGACGACATCACGAGTTGGTTGACCGTTATTGAATAACCGTTTCACAGATGATATCGGATATGTTCCTTATGTCGTAATAAAAATTACCTTCCCCTTTTACGAATAGAACCTACTGAATTACATTATTTACCAAATTTATAATAACATAAGCAACACGACGGGTGCTACAGGTATATCAGGATCTGCTTACCCTTCTGGAGCACCTGAGATCACCCCCAGTTTTGGTGGGGTTTGTGTTGCTAAGTCTTTAGTTTTCTATTTGTGTCTTTTGTACTTTTATTTGTCTGTTAATCATGTTATTTATTAAACAAGGCGTTGTCAGTTTATTTTCAATATATGAGTTTGACTTTCTTTCTGGTATCTTTCGTTCCTCTTTTAAAGGTTGTCCGACTTATGATTCCACTACGACGGTAGCACGTTTTAGGTACAATCTTGTCACACCCTTACTACGTCCAATAAGACCTTATAACGACTTACACAATATCTGTTAGCTTCTACAAAGACCTTTCCGGTCGCATAACGATCTCAATAAGTGTCTCTTACGGCTCGACCGCGTTGTAAACATGCTTTTTTTCGCTTTAGATATCATCATTTGCATAATATTATCATATTATACGCACCTGTTTCAATGAGAAAACATGCGACTAAGTTTTTCAAAAAACATAGAGGTCGTGGTGCTTAGTATAGGTATCAACAAAATGAGGTCGTGTAATTTCCGAAGGTAGGATGTAGTACAATCGTAGTGAGGTCGTTTTCAGGAAGACTAGCGCGTAGTAGCAGCGTATTATTGTCATAATTACTTCATCCTTACTACGATCTTCTGACGTTTCTGCTCCGACTAATTGTTGTCACTACATGTACGTTTTGATCATGTTTATATCAAAAAATGGTAGTTGCCCTTCACGATCATGATGACGCGACACGTCCTTACTACAACCTTACCACGACCACCACTTTTGAAAAACAAAAAACAAAAAACCCACACACATCTCATAAGACACGCATTTTATGTCACTGCCCACTAATTTTATTTCAAAAGGCAACGCAAGTTAACTTCTGTACAATCATGTGCATGATGCCACATGATGCCAAAAGAAAAATGTTTTAATTTTGAGTAAGACTGTATTTTACTTTATTTGATAGGAATTTTTAGACAATAATTACAATTCCTATACATCGTCGTTGTGGAGCAATTCTTTATATGTATGTTCTGTTTAAACCTCTTGTCACGATTAATGGATAGTATCTTGCTACAACAGGAAAATGCCAAGAAAATTGCTATGAAAAGAATAAAAGTTGTTGTAAGGTGTACATTCATAAAGACATAAGACCACGCAGTTATTTTTGATAAAGTAAAGGCAAAAGATGCATTTTAACTAATTCTCTGAATACGTCTAAAAGGAAATGCAAAAAAGGAAATCACAATGTCATTGCAAAAAAAAACAACCCCAACAACCAAAAGGACTAACAAGATTATACACAACAGTATATGTTATTCAGGTCTCAGGGCAGGGTATATAATGTGACATTCCCGGCTTACAGTTTATATTTCCTGAGCAAAAGGACCGAATTACACATATATTACATATTTTCTCTTTAGTACCAGGTATTTGTTAGGACTTAAACATTCATAATTCAGGATGTATTAATACATGTTTTTTTATTGTTTTTTTTTTTTATAATTCATATAAATATTGTATTTGCTGGGACAGCAACGTATTTGCTCAGTAGGACAGGTGTTTTGCAACATTTTGGTCTTTAAAGATTGATGTCGTATGGTTATTCAAAGATACATTCAGATTTTTTTTAATTTTAATTTACACCAACGATCTCACAGAATCAATCAATTCAGTAAGAGTTTATATGTCGCCTTTCTCATGCTTTATTCATTGCCTGGCATTATCTTCGACTGAATCTATCATTGTTGTAAAGTTGGTTTCCAAGTGGTCAAATTAAAGGCTTTTGATTTTCAAGGCCTAGGTTTATAAACATGATTTACCCTTTTGTAGTTTTTCCGTTTAGAACAATACTATTTCGTTTGTTGAAACAACCCGAACGATGCAAGCTTTACTGAAACATGTCTGTTTCATTTAATAGTTATCCCGTGTTGTGCTGATTACAGTTTAACTGTTTAATTTTCTATTTCTCTGTTTATAAGGTTGAAATACTAGAAACGCCGTTAATGTAATTATTAACTTTCAAAACCACTAATGTGCAATTCTGTCTTTTTTTATCGCAACAATTAGTACAAGAAATTATAAAAATAAGTTTATCAATGCAATGTTTTTGAAATTGTTCCATGATTGTCCGTGAAGAATGTTAAGGGGTGCGATATTTTGTGTTCTTTTCGTGCTGGTTCATCATATATACTTTTCACTCTATTAAATGACAAAACATGTTATTTTTTTGGTCTAGAAAAACCACCACGTCCTTTCATTGGGGACGGGGACCCTTATAATACATATAAGTTATACTCAAACTCAGACAGAAATCACTTAAGTTTACGTCTTTACAAAAGAAGAACTAAGATTGTAGGACCGATACGTCGATGAAAATATCATTAACAGGTCTAGGAATTAATAAATATGCTAGAAATGAGAAAATATATATATATATTTATCTCTGTTTCGAGTATGACACGATATTAAGACAAGCAATATGAATTGGAATGGATTATTTTGATTATATCTCTGTTCCTACATCACATTTTATATAATATCACAAGGAGTTGAAATGTGTACCGATAATTTAATAACAGGAAAAAAAAACGAAAGAATTAAATTGAATTTTATCGATCTGAAAAAAACCCAACTATTTCTTTAACAGCAATCAGGCAATGGAATACTTTTAAACGGTAACATTAAATATATTGTACAAGAAACAATAAGGAAAAAATAACTGATTGCATCGTTCTTCGAATACATTTACAATGTGCATGAGGGTGTAGGGATAAGAAGGAGGGGAAAATATGTTATGTTTTTTATCGGTACAGGCATAAATAATTATTATTTTCCCTAATTAACATTTAAGAACAAGGAATTTTCTTTCAAAAATCATTGGTTTGCTTTAATGGTGTTTTTCTTTTCAAACAATTTGTTGTTTCATTCAAGCAGATTATAAAAAAAAAAATATGTCCCGTCCCCTGCATAAAGTTAAAACAAACGAATAATCGTTGTTTGATATAAATTTACGAAAACTACATAAAAGTTAGTTTTTGTGCGTTTACATTGATTCATATTTCGTTAAAATAAGATTGAACATTAAGTCACATATGAGTCTCTCGTTAAACTTGTTTGTCTGCATTGATTGTGGTGTTCATAAATCATTTGATAGATAGTCGATGTATCGGGATAGGAATATGCTAATTCAAACGGGAAATCATTGTATCAAGATAAAAAGTCCTATTTTTTCTTCATAAAGGATGCTTAAGTTGGGTTGCTGTCTCTTTTACATATTCCCCGTTTCTATTAGCAATTCTATTCTATAGCTTATGCAAACATTAACTTGAATCCATTTTAAAGTTTGGTTTGTCTTCTCTAAACAGATGGAAATTAAAGATACAAGTACGTCGAAAAAAAAACCGATGTTCTACATAAATCTTGGTAGGATCCGTATGTCTTCAAGAGAAATATTAACCGTATACAATTTAGATTCTTAACCTTTTTCTGCAACCGTATTGACAGTGCTGACCTCTTTCTATTTGCCGATATTATTAATTCTCTTTCACTTTTAGCAATTCAATACTCGTATCCACTTTAATAAGTAAACAGTTTACATTAAAGTCATATGAAACGAGTGACCGGTGAAAAATAATGTTGTTCCAATTCTTGAACCATTGCATACAAGCATCATAAACTTAGTCTTCTGTGCATAATTTTATAATTGTTTTTGCATACATTTCGTACAATCGTCATTTTTTTTAATCGGTCAGTGTTGTCAAAATATGGCATGTAATTAAAGTTCGTGTTTTGAAGCCGAAATTTATCGATTGTCACCTGTTTGTCAACAATCAACCAAAAAACATGGATTTTGAGCACGCGTTTGACATGTACAATCAGATAATAGTTTTTTCACAGGACATAATGATAATATGAATACAAAGATAAATCTAAATAGAAATACTGTTATAGGTTTTCGAAATTCATAATTAAAGTCTTCCATATAATTAAGAAAATAGAATAAAGAAAAACACAAAGCATTAAAGAATTCAAAGTCTAAGCAATCCTTAGCAGAAAAAAGTTATATATTTTTCTATGTAAGAATTATCAAAATCTGCAATTTACTTTAGTATATCAATGAAAACACAATGTCACCAAACCTTACTTGACTAAAGTTTATCCATGGTAATCAAATATTTTCGAGTTCATACTCTTGTTATATTGCAATAGAATTCGGAACATGTTTTGGCAAAAGTATGGTGTACGGACGTTGATATACAATTTCATTATCGGCCTTTCGTCTTTCATTTTCTTCTTTTATCTTTTCGTTACGCTTTTCTATGTCAATTCCAATTTTGGCCAACTTACTTCTGAATCTAAACGATAAAGAAGAAATAATCACAATTACATCAAAACAGTTTAGTGTGAAAACAAGTAAATTATATGATAACATAATATATTAACGCGTAAACCATATTTGATTGAGTAGCTGCCGATAGAATTAACAAAACAAAAATATCTGAAAAAAAGCAGTAGTTTAAATAGTTTCAACTTCATGCAATTTTTAAAGATTAAAATCAACTGAACTTTAGTTGCTCAGTAAAGATAAAAGAATCATCCCTACATCAGAATCTTAATAATCCAGTTACAGTTAGGATTGTAAGAAATTACCGTTAAACACCTTCCGAGGCATATTAACTTGTGGTTAGATATTAATAGAAAATAGGACATACATGATGTTAAGATTGATATTGAGAAATATAGTTTGCACCCACCAATGCATTGATTTGTTTATTTAATCAGCGTTCGGATGTACTGATAGATGTAGTACTAGGTATAAAGTAAATCTTATTTTAATGACACGAATATCAACTTTTACTGCGATGTTCTATATTAGATATTTTTGTTTAAAATTGATCTATATCAAAACAAATGAAAGTAACATTAATTGCAAACTTTTACACTTTCTTACTTATCAAGAATTTTCACTGCGCCTTCGTCTTCTATGTATTGAACCTCGAACTCTCCAAGGGGTTTGGTAGTTTCTTGACTGAGACGGGTGAAAATAGTCATCATATCGATTGTTTCCGCGACTGTCGAAGGCAATCTAAGACATCTTGGTCAGACATAGGTTTCTATAAAAATATGTAATGGTTAAGATATACATTAGTTCTGACCTACCTTTTATATTTACTTCATACGTTGATTTCTATATTATCTTAATATTTTATAAAGAATCTTTTCCGCACGAATAGTGGCGTTTTAAGAAATGTTCCGCATGCTATGATTATGCACTAGTAGAGATCGATTATACTTCACACTTTTATTGTTTTATTTTGCTATAAGACACTATTGTAAATCTATAAAATTCATATCATCGTGTTCATCTAAGGGAAAACGCAAAACAAATAGTAAAATAATCGTCAATAAAGGGTAATACATGCTTTTTTTGTAGATCTTATAAAAATGAAGATGTGGTATGATTGCCAATGAGACAACTCTCCACAAGAGACCAAATGACACAGAAATTAACAGCTATAGGTCACCGTATGACCCTCAATAATGAGCACAGCGCATACTGCATAGTCAGCTATAAAAGGCTCCGAAATCACTTGTAAAACAATTCAAACGAGAACAATTGTCTTGCTGATAATGTTTGCGTATTTTAGTTTCTATCTATCAATTATAGTTTTGAAGATATAAGGCAAAACGCAACAGAATTGGTTAAAATTGTCATCACAGGGCAATAACTGTATAAGGAATCGACTGACGACTTTGATAATTTTATTTATTTGAAGTGTCGTGGCTATCAACTTTGCATTTTAAGTTTCTCTCTATCTATCATAATTCTTAAGATACATGTAGTAGGCAAAGATATAAAGAAACGGTAAAATTTGTAATTTTAGAGCCATTACTCAAATATGCAGTTGACTGAATATATGAACATGTTTGCGCTCGTCAAAATATCTCTATTTATAACTCTTTTCTAAACAAGTATATACACTTGCAATTTACTCCTCTGTCCTGTTTATTTTGCCATGTCGGTCATTTTGCAAGGCAGGCGGGGCTATGGGAAAATATTTGTTTTTTGAATAACCGAATGATGATGGTGGCCGTGTTTGGTTGAATTTGACCTAATAGTTTTAGACAAAAAGAGTTTTGTAAAAGTTAACAGACGACGACGAATGATGATGACAACGAATGAAGACAACAGAAGCCGGACGACGGACACCAAGTGATAAGAAAAGCTCACTTGGCCCTTTGGACCAGGTGAGATAAAGGTCTGGTGTGGGACAGTGTACAATAGCGTACACAAAATGCACAACAGTAAATGAAATCTATATGCTCTCAATAATGATTGATATTCTTTTAGTAACGATAAGAAGATATGGTAAATAAATTACATATCTATATATTCGGCTTTCAGCGTTCCTGGTCTTCAACTTTTGTAATAACAAAAAGTTCATACACAAGTGTACAAACCCATCTCCAAACTGATACATACAAACCCTTTCGCAAACTGATGCATACAAACTTTATTCTAACTCAAAGTTATAAAAACTATTCACAATGAGAAATGTTTTTTGATTTGCCAAATGTCGTAATTCGTTGACAAATCCCACTTATTATAAGTCACATATGTCACAAAACCCTCCGTAATATAGTAATAACTCATCATTATATTGGACGTTAAGGAACCAACAATCAATAAATCTTTATTTTACTATGGGGACTGATTGACTTGGGACTGAACAGACTTGTAAGGGATCGAATTGTGCTAGAACAACCTAATACATACTAAACAAGATATATCGTTGATGATTACAAGTTCGTTATGCTTACAAATGATAAAATGTGCATCGTTGCATCTGTTTGCAATCACATGTTTGATAAATCGTCAAAAAACATCT
Organism: Mytilus edulis; assembly: GCA_019925275.1. Classification (NCBI taxonomy): domain Eukaryota; kingdom Metazoa; phylum Mollusca; class Bivalvia; order Mytilida; family Mytilidae; genus Mytilus; species Mytilus edulis. The sequence goes on along the minus strand of CM034361.1, from coordinate 71,790,864 downwards.
ATCAGTCGACACAATTATTTGTTCATCAACGATTCGCATTCAAATGTAAAGACTTATACAATTTTTCCAGTGTATTTTTTATAATCAAAATCAACGTCGTTTGTTGTCAATCATGGAAACATCATAGAAATGTACAGAGTTTATTTTCTAATATATCGATTCTGATAAGATAAATATATAATAACTCTTGCTCATTCAAAACTTGTGTTCAGTGACAACATATGATTTTGAAAATATAACAAGTTTAAACTGTTAAAGCATTTACTTATTCAGATATTTAAGTTAATTTTGCTTAAAAACAAAAATGAAAATTATACTTGAAATTCCTAATTTACGTCCGGAAGGAAAATAAAAACTTCTTTAAAAAAAAAGGCACTTCCGGTAGATATTTTTTTTTTATCTCATAGTATATTAAAGATTAGAAAAAAATATATCTAAATAAACGTGATTCAGATTTTGACATTACATTAATTTGAGCCTGTGTACCATAGAGCGAGCTTAAATATGAAATTTCATATAATCACAAAACATGACCATCCCAAAGACAAATGTGAAAACTAATTTATACCACAACAATAAACGACTACAGACAACTTTTTAATAACAAGCTTCTTGATTGATACATGTACATAGAAAATCTGACAGTGTTAAATATAGTTATTAGTGTTCAACTATTTCAGTCTCTGAGGACAATGGTACTTTAACACAATATAAGATCAAACTATACATAATTATTCGAAACACTGATTACTACTTGTAGTTAAAGTCAAGTGAACGCTTATAATTAAACCATCTATTTTATCAATAATAAATCTAGATGTTGCATGCATGACAAAAAAAGCAAAATAACAAAAAAACGAATTCCGAGGAAAACCCCAAACGAAAAGTTCCAAGCAATCGGCAAAATCAAAAGCTCAAACACATTAAACGAAAAAACAACATCTGTCATATTCCTGACTTGGCACAGACATTTTCTTATATTTAAGATACATGCACTTCGTGATAAATCGGAAGCCACAAAGTAAGCGTCTGACATATCCGAAAAGTCCTATCACATTAAAAATCAATACCGTAAACTGGAGAAAAAACGTGTACACATGCATACCCCTGTTATCTATGATAATTCAGTTCACTGGAACAAATATCTTATCGCATCACTAGGGGGCTCTTTGTGACGCATTGTTGAATAATTCGGCAGGAAACCATATTCATCATACATTGGGTAATTCGTAGCTGCGTGCATAACACTGCAGGTATAAATAATTGATGTTATTGTATCTGTAAGCTGTTCAATCGTCTCAAATTTTTTATTTGTACTTGGAACACCCTATAAAATGTAATATGCTTTTTACGGCTTACGTCAAATTTGATTGCATATTGAAATCATTGATAACAAGCCATTGTCGGTTTACTCAAACTTACTACTGATTTCAAATCATAAGATTGAAAAATATATGATTTCTGGGTACTTTCAATGATAGATTTTCTTTAGTTCTGATTTAATCAAGTCACAGATTGTTACATTAATTTTGAATTTCTGATGAATTGCAAAATCATAGTTAACTCAGTATCGTTGACCTCCTTGTTGATAAAAAGTAATGATAATGGTAATCCGACTCAAACATAACATGCATAAGGCAGCAAATATATAGCAATTTATGGTAATGAACTCGCTTTGATCCCTATTACCCCATTACATCAACAAACGTATTATGTTGCAATGAAGAATATCGTCTTATTTATCCAGCATATACTAACAGCGGTTTGCCAATATTTATGTCTAATTTTGTTTCTATCTGTTTACTCCACATTTGGTAAGAGGTATATGAGAGTATTTTTTCAAAAAGTTGGTTCATTTGTGTGTTTCAGGGTATACATTATTGTTTATGGGCTAGCTAAAGCCCATTTTCGGGTTCGGTATTTTCTAGCCCATTTATGGTGGTGAGCTGGTTTTTTTTTCTTTTGCTCTTTGGTCAAGTTGTTGTCTCTTTATGAAACATTCCCAATCACATTCACCATGTATTGTTCTCTGGATGTTAAAAGATTGATGTTACAGTTTTGATGTGTCACTCTTTTCATGCTATATTTCGCAATCAATACAATTGTCTTAAATGTTCATCATAACAACACTTTTTAGAATACAAACATTTAAAAAACAATATATAAAAAACTGCCTGGCCATATTGAGTACCGTTAAGACACTTAAAGGTCAAGTTTCAGTAAATGGTTGCAAATCGACTGGATAAAATTACAATTTTATTTCCTGAGATTTTACTGTATGCATAATTTGTATAGAAATTATGTTAAATCATTAAACAAGGGCCTTAAATATAAGTTCTTAAAATAAATGATATATTGTTGATGCATAAATTTTCGTTTAAAGACTGTAAAATAATATTAAGGTAATCTTTGACATAATGTGTAGTTTTTGTTCTTATCAAATGTAGCAATGTAGCAATCCTAACAGTTGTTTGTAATTGCTACAGGTTTATTCGTCAAACCTGGAACGACAGAGAGCTACCGGGTACGTAGATGGGGAAACGTTTTCTGTACACATCATTATATCTAAACCTGTTTCAAATCTATCAAAACTCTAGTAAATAAGTATTAAATGCATTTAAACAACAGTTACGTTACGATATCCCAAATGGGATAGGGATGGATGGCTTTACTGAAGCACATAATTTAACAATTCGGAGATATATTATATTCCCAATGAGGAATATATCCACCAAAGACCAAATAACTTTGATGATAGCACACATAGCATGCATAGGATGTCATATAGATAGTCATAAAAGGCATGACAACATGTAAAATCAGTTGATTGTTAAAAAACAACGACCTGTATTGGTGTTTTTGCAAAATAATTGTTTCACCTTCTAACATTGTTTGTACAGTGGTGCTTATACGTCATCTCTTTCGTGGACCATGGTGCGGAATATTTCTTGTGAACTTATTTTTTTTATTTGCAACCAGTATTATATACCTACCGTTATCATCTTTCCCAACGTAATAGTATCTAACATATTCATCAACATACTCTCGGATAGCATAATAAAGACGCAAACCGTCTTCTGCATGGAGAAATCCAGGTAAATTGATCTGTTCATTTTCATTTTCATCAGGATATAAAAGCTGAAAGCATATTCAAAGACATAAAAACAGCTTAGAGAAACGGGATAAATTACTTAATTGAAGAATTAAGATAAACACCGTTGAATAACAAAACGCATCACATTTAGCATTTCAAATGATGAGTCTCTGCCTACTTATTTCGAAAACCAAATCTTGGACAACTTTTTCTGGCATATCCATTAGTTTAGAAAAGTTTGACTATTTTTGGCTGACGAATAAAGATTTCCTTTCCAAAATAAGGAAAGCTTTCTAAACTGTATAAATGCTTCCAATCCATTTATCGATGAAGTAAAAAATAACCTATTTTTTCATGAATAACTTACTCCTCGTTTTCTTAGATCTGCTGGAAGCGTTCCATCGATGTCCATCCTCCAAACGTCCAACCTATGAAGACAATTTAGTGGATTTTTTTAAGAAATATTAATCAATCTTGCTAGTAAACCTCATTGCTATATAATTCCATTACATTTAAGATCAATGATCAAATCCTGTAGAGCACACAATCAACATCAGAACCTTTTTTAATCAAATATTAGAGCTATTAAAAAACGTTTGAAAATTTTTTGTGTCCAAGTTTATTTTGGTTTTTCTCGCGCTTTGATTATATCTTTTCTAACCTTAACAGTTTTTGTTCCAAAAAATTGACGTAAATTTGTTTTCCTCTTTATATATATGCGGACTGAAAAAACAAACAAAAATTAAAAGCAATTACTTTTAAAATGTTGCTGAAGACATTATTTCTTTAACATTTTTTGCAAAAGTATCATATAAAACTTAAAACATAAAAATGTTAAACCTTATATTGTACTGAAATGTAAACTGACAGAATGTGTCCTTTAAGCTGACACACAAATTAAAAGATGTGATATGATTGTTACTTAGACTGTCAAACACCTAATTATCAAGAAACGTAGATATAAGCAATGTAGGTCTATCATTCGGTGTTTAACAAAGAGCAAACAAAAAGACTTCAAAGTTCATTTTATTAGCAAAATTGGAAGAACGAATAAAAAGCTAATGTTATGTTAGTTTACATTTATTTAGGTGCATTCTAAATTTAACTTTTTGTGAAACTAATATCTGTCATACAGGTAAACATTTTAGCTAGCTATACAGTCAGGATCTTTCATTTTATACTTAAGAAAATGCCTGTTCAATGTCAGGAATGTTAAAATTATTTCGATGTGTAGAGCTTTTAATTTCGTCATTGTATAAAGGACTTTCCGTTTTTAATTTCCTTGGAATTCGTTATTTTTTTGTTATTTTACTTTTTACCATACAGACGTGTTACAATGGAAAAACAAATAAAAAAGTTGCTCTGTTTTTTTAAAAAGCAGCTTTTATCCAACTTCCGAAAAATGACATAAGTTTTTTTAATATAAAAACTTTAATCACCGGCTGAAACTTAATCTGGACTCCGATGAAGCTGATAGCGAAAAGCAAAATTTTCAAAACCAAACAACATACATGTATCAACATTGTTTTAAAAAGTATAGGTATTCTATTTCTCTTTTTCATACTTGAATATGTACATTTACAAATGTAGCTGTCTCCTTTCACTTACAAAAATAAAATTTGAATATTAATACTTACTTTTTTCCTAATTCAACTAAAACACCGGCCGACTTAATTATTCTGTCGACGTATTCACCAGGACCCAACAGATCAAGTCTTGCTAATCTGCAACCAAAATGTTTTTTTTCTTTTTTATCAAGAAATTATTGAGCATTGACAAATTGACTTGAAATATTCATCTTCGTACTGATTTTTCCATCTAATTGTTTTGATTCGGTCGTCATTGATAAGTCATGTGTAGACGAAACACGAACCTAAAGTACCAAGTTATAAATCTTTGCTATTAACTTAAATCCTCCTAATGTGATACAATTTTTTAAAACTTTTATTAAACAAGAAATTGCATAAGTTAGAATCCAAAAATGTCTGGCATTGTATTTTTGTAATAATCTTCAGAAAAACCTAACAGTATACTATATTTTGTTCTTAATAACAAAATACAAACTTCGCAATCTGTAAGAAATTCGAAATAATAGGCAATGATAGGTATCAAATTCGATACATACGCACCACTTTAGATGAAAACCATGCTTTTAAGCATACATATCCTTCTTTTTTAAAGCTCAGTTAATGTGCATACTGTTATTCATTGAAGACTTACTCGTTGATGGCTAGGGTGTAGTGAAAATGTGGAGCTAACAGCTTGTAAACTGGATGTCTTGATGAGAGATTTCGGTGCATTGATATATTAACTCCTTCCATTAACAAATGGGTTAATCCTAGAAGGTATACAAGACAGTGCATCCGTCATTGCAGTAAAATATCATTAACATAAATGAAAATTATAGATACACAAACCGCCTCATTGCACTATTTCAAGGAGGTACAAGATAAAATTTAAATAGAAACTTTTCTTTTGCAATCATTGTTCAAAGAGATACAAATTATTGTTGTAATTGCCAATTCTTCTTTTTTTAAGTACACTAGAACACACCCGTTAAATCGCGGGGAGAGAGAGCGTATGTAAACAGTAAAAAAAAATATAACTGGAGAATTTCAGGAGTATCAAAAGTCAACGGTACTTGGGGACTGGGCACATCTTTTTGCCCTCCCCCTTTTTCCAAATACCGGTTTTTATTCCTATTGTTTTCTGTATACTATGAACATACATATATATATACTATAAAAGGTCACTGATATATCATATACCGCGGTGAATAGTAAAAAGCCCTCCCCCCTAGTAAACCATTGGAATTAAAGTAAATCATAGCGAATACAATTTATTCATAGTATATGTATGTAGTATACAGAATATCAGTGACCACTGTGGATAAATAGCAAATACATTTTGTATATAGTATATTATGATTGTAGTATACAGAAAACAGGAAAAAAGTTGTCCTGTCCCAAGTCCTTATGCAGATGATGTTTAATCTTAAAACAGTCCCAAAGGGCAGGCCAGCAGAATTCTTTTATATTTCTCAAAAAAAGCCAGTCCGATGTCGGAAACAATATCTGAAAGCCATTATTTTCGTTTTTCTCCCAAAATAACCGAAACTGAAATACTTTATTTGGTTTTATTTTTATTTCAATATGAATATACGTTTAGTATATTATGAACATTCATTACTAAAGTATCTTTGCTTTTTACTTTGGGACATGATAATTGTTTTTTCTAGCCCGTCTCCTCTTTTTTTACCATAAAAATTCCCATTTGGTTTGTTTTCTTTTAATTTAAATAATGTTAGCGTTTATCTGTATATTATGAACATTCATTACTATACATAAAGTGTATTTGCTTTTTACTATAGATCAATTCACAGTTTACTAATCGAACTATGTTCCCGCCGTGGATAGTAAACTTGAAAATGATAACAGATAGCAAATACACTTTGTATATTCAAAGTATAGAAAAACGCAAACCGGAAGTCTAGTCGGACTTAAAATCTTGTCCAATGGCGGAAACAATATCCGGATGCATTTTTTTTTCGTTTTTCTCCCAAAATAACCCAAACTGAAAGATCATAAGAATGGATGACAAATGCGACTATACATGGTACCTATAGGACATAGAGGCATGACGATGAATTTATTGTGGAAGGAAGAGAAGCGACACACAAAATGAGGTCTTCTCGTTCAATAGTATAGATATGAATATACGTTTAGTATATTATGAACATTCATTACAATAAATAAAGTGTCTTTGCTTTTTACTTTGGGACATGACAATTGTTTTTCTAGTCCGGCTCCTCTTTTTTTTTTACCATAAAACTTCCCATTTGGTTTGTTTTCTATTAATCTAAATAATTTTAGCGTTTATCTGTGTATTATGAACATTCATTACTATACATAAAGTGTATTTGCTTTTTACTATAGATCAATTCACAGTTTACTAATCGATCTACGGCGGTCATTATTATATAGACCCTTTCTATTTTATAAACTATGTTCCCGCCGTGGATAGTAAACTTGAAAATAATAACAGATAGCAAATACACTTTGTATATTCAAAGTATAGAAAAACGCAAACCGGAAGTCTTGTCGGACTTAAAATCTCGTCCAATGGCGGAAACAATATCCGGATGCATTTTTTTTTCGTTTTTCTCCCAAAATAACCCAAACTGAATAATCATAAGAATGGATAACAAATGAGACTATACATGGTACCTATAGGACATAGAGGCATGACGATGAATTTATTGTGGAAGGAAGAGAAGCGACACACAAAATGAGGTCTTCTCGTTTAAAAGTATAGATACATTTTGTAACCCAGGATCTAATTTGTAATGAATTTAAAAAAATAAATAATAATAATAATAATAACCGTCGAATATTTTGTGTTTATTCATAGCATCAGAGTAGCATAATTCAACAACTTAGTATAAACATTAATGATGATTCTTAAACCCTTGAAGATATAACAGAACAAATGTATAAGCAATATCGGAATTACTCAGATGTGCAATTGATATTTAGGAACGTCCTTTATGAATCTTGAATCTTAGTAAATCTTAAGTTTCCTTACACAGACACATTTTAATTTATTAGAAAATTACAACATTCTACCAGAAGTGTATGGTTTAGTATTTTATTTTTTAAGCCTCGGTCAAACCTTACCGGATAGCACGAACGGACGACTAACGGATAATAATAAAAGTTGTCCGTTGACAAAATTGTTATCAGTTGAGAGTCCGTTGATGTACTGACCGAATAAAATGGACGTGTTACGGATGCATAACGGACACACACCGGATATGCAACGTACGAGAAACGGACACGTACCGGACAGAACGGATGTCGAACGTACATCCAACGGACGAGTAACGCATAAAACGTACACCTAACGGAAGCGTACCGGATAAAACGGATGAACAAGATATACGGAAAAATCAAAGGCGACAATAATAAAACATGTAAATCGCATAAATATTCAAAATGTTTCTGTGTAACTGGTTTTGGTTTGTTCATCAAAATTCCGTCAAAGGGCAGTGTCTGGCCTGAATAAGAACTGCTTGATTGTGAAGACGTGCCTATACTCTAAGATCGATTATGAAAAATAAGAATTCATGAACCTTAAGAAATCTGGAATACCAATAATTGGCATTTCTGTCGCGAAATTTTCAATTGGCATTTATCCGTTCCAGATCCGTTCATCATCCGTTTTATCCGTTAGACGTCCGGTAGAAGTCCGTTTCTCATCCGTTCAACCTCCATTTTATCCGTTAAACTTCCGGTAGAAGTCAGTTGGTGAATGTATCTGCCAGACCTCCAACGAATGTATAACGGACACGTAACGGATACAAAACGGAAACGAAACGGACGAGTACCGTACAAAACGGACGCCTAACGGACTTCAACGGACATTTTATCCGTTGGACGTCCGTTCAAAGTTTTGAACATGCTCAAAATTTTCCACCGGACAGAACGGACGTCGACGGATAAAACGTACGCTTAACGAACATGCAACAAATATTGACGGACGTCTAACGGATAAGAACGGACGTCTAACGGACATGAACGGATTGAAAAAAAGTTATCCGTTAGACGTCCGATCGAACTATCCGGTAAGGTGTGACCGAGGCTTAACTGTTTTTTGTCGTTTAAATACTTCTGTTCAAGAATTGTTATTTTTTTTATTGCAAGTTTAATTTATTTCGTTTGCCGACAGGTATGAAGCGCATCAATTGAAGTAACGGTTATACAGAAAACAATTAAATGGGAAAGGATAAATTTGTTTACAAATAGACTAAACTAATATTTTTTTAAATAAAAAAAAAAACAACATCAAACACCCAAACTCAATTAAAACTATATTTAACATCATGAAGATCAAGACAACAAAGGTATCAGCAGACACGTTCTATAAGTACAGTAACAGTGGGAAATGCATAGATACAATAAAAAAATCAGTATTGTCAAAAGCTTTGAATCAGCTTATACCCAGATGAACAATTCCAATGTATCGAGGAATCTGCTAAATTACACCACATCTTAGCTAGTTTCCAAACATTTGTATTGTGGTCTGGATAAAATACCTGAAATATAAATATTAAACAAACAATGTTAAATGCATACATATAATACAACACAGTCAAGAGTAACCCTACTATATAATGCTAATATTACTATAGCTTGATCTGATTTCGAAAACTAAATTATATATCTTCATGATGTTATTCAAGTAATAAATACTTTAAACTGACAACTTGAGGGACAATTAAAAAACATGAAATGTGAAATAAAATCAATACGAACACTTACTGTTAATAGAATAAACTTCTACTAAAGCTTACAAAATGAATCACCTGCGGGCCATTAGCAATGGCAGATTTCATTCTTTAACTAGAATGTGTCCATAGTACAATGATGCCCCACTCGCATTATCTTGTCCTATGTTCAATGGACCATAAAATTGGGGTCCAAAACTAATTTAGCATTACAATAAGAAAGATCATATCATAGGGAACATGTGAACCAAGTTTCAAGTTGATTGAACTGCAACTTTATCAAAAACTACCTGGATCAAAAACTTTAACCTAAAGCGGGACAAACGGACGAACGGACGCACAGACCGATAAACATAATGCCCCTAGGCAGGCATGAAAAAAATTACATTTGAAATCTTTAAATGACATTAAAAAGTTAAGATTATTGGATTTTAACTACGGGTTTTAAAGCCTAATGCAAATATACACTATAACTTTAAGGATACGATAGAATACATGACATGTCAAAGTTACCCAAAAACTTCATCGAGCTGCATCAGTTAAATAGTAGGCTACATTATTCTAGTATGATTTTGTAAACATTTTTCATGTTGAAGACTTTTATAACACAATCTATTTTTGTGTTTTTCTTGTTGTTGAAGGCATTTCGGTGACTGCTTACACCAATGTCAATGTAACTCTGGTGGTTATATGTCTAATTGAGAATCATACACGATCGCCTTATATGTGTATTATATTAAATGAAGACGTAGCACTGGCAGGAGGATGAATGGATAAACAAACGGACAGAAATAAAGTTTTAAAAAACGTCAGATTTACATGTGTATTTTAATAAATATGGTACTTTAAAACTATCAATTGGTCAAAAAAGGCAATAGTTGTTCCAATTACTACTTATATTAACGTGGTAACAATGGTTTTACCACTATTTTATTAGAAACGATGACAAGGATTTGTTTTGTAAACGACAAGCGCGTCTGACGTTCACAATTTTAATCCTGGTATATATGACAAGTTTATTATCTATACTATTAAACGAGAAGACCTCATTTTGTGTGTCGCTTCTCTTCCTTCCACAATGAATTAATCATCATACCCCTGTGTCGGGTAGGTACCGTGCATAGTCGCATTTGTCACCCATTCTTATGATTATTCGGTTTGGGTTATTTTGGGGGAAAAACGAGAAAATAGGCGTCCGGATATTATTTCCGTCATCAGACCGACTTTTAAGTCATAGACAAGACTTCCGATTACTCGGGGACGGGACAATTATTTTCGCGTTATTCTGCATGTATACTATATTTATAATCCTATAATATATAGAGAATCTCTATATAATATGGCAGTGATCACCGTGGGGAAGTTACATAGAATTGATAGTTAATAGCAAATACACTAACTTTATTTATATATTTATATAGTATGTTCATAGTATACAAAACGGAAATCATGGAATCGATTTTCACAGAAACCATAAAAAAATAACGGGCTTTGGAAAAAAGGAAGAGGGGTTAGAATAAATGTCGTGTGTCTTTTAACCAAGCTCTAAATGCCCGCGGGTGTGTTCTAGTAAACATTTATTTATAGTTGATTCGGAAACAAGTTATTACAACTTTAATATACCAATCCCTTTCCACTCATGCCAATGTTCGGGTGCGAGTACTGCCTTTTGCCAGCATTCCTTAATCAACTGAAAAACTAATAATCGATTATATATCCTAAAAGGGCCAAGATAGATACAGATTACTTGATTAAGAAGAGGACAAAAAATGCGGTACCTCGAATGACCGAATAGCACTGTTAATATCCGAATAACACTTGAAATTTTAATATTAGATCATATTGGTGACTTTTAAACATTGATTATTAAAAAATAGTATATTATCGATTTATTTTATAACTTATAAATAATTAATAGAAAATAGATAAGTTCATAAAGATCATTTTAAATTTTGTGAGTACATCCAATATGGTGACCACTGAAATCACAATGGCCGCCATGTTTGATGTACACACTAAATTTAAAATGATCTTTATGAACTTATCTGCTTTCTGTAAATCATTTTTTAGTTGTAAAATACATCGATAATATACTATTATTTAATAATCAATGTTTAAAAGTCATCAATACATCTATTTTATTTTTGGTTATATAATTCAAAATGTTCGGATTCATTGTTATTTTCAGAGTTTTCGGTATCGCGGTTTGAATTACATGTTGGTACTGTTATGAATTCAGTGTCAATATCAGATATGGTAATTTAAAGTATGTTTGGTACAAAAATGTATGTCTTTATTTTCCTGCGGTACGAATTCACGAATATGATCAATATGTCTCTTCCATGCTAAATCTCCAACTTGGACTTGATAAGTTACTGTTCCGAGTTTATGAACGATAACTCTTTGTTTCCACTTGTAAGTGTCTCTATAGTCTCTTTAAGATATGGACTCCCTACTGGATGCAAAAAGATTTTTTTATTTTTTTTTTACCATCTCCTCATTTTATTATTATTCACTGTGGAGCTAAATTAAATGATTTGACAGATTTAGAATTGACAGGGAAGGGTTTAATTGAACATGTAAAATAGTCTACCCTACGTTACCAGGCTTTATTTAAAAAAGGTTATTATAATATGGTTTTCAATGCTACAGTGCGATACTGGCCCTTGAATGAGGGTGCAATAATTGAACAGAACAGAAAAGAGTGAATTTAGTGGCCAAAAACTTTGTTATAGAAAATTGGGGTAAAACTATATTACATGAGAACATTAGGGCAAGTAAAGTGTTTAATACAGAACAGATGGAACTCATTATGTTAAATAATATACAAGGGTGTGTGTGTGGGAGGGGGGGGTTGAGTCTTTCCTACGCACAACATAACAAACTTTTCCAAAGATCCAATAATGAAAATTTTGTGGAGGTGAGAACCCATGTCAGGTTTGGTAGCTGACTTGGGCTCTCATGTGGCGGTCCAGGGAGACTGGTAGTGATTGGGGGATTATTTCACTCGGCCCTTGCTCTGGGCCTGACAAGTTCTAAAATTTACAGGTTTGGAAAATGTGGTTAGTGGTAACGGTGGGGTCTACAGATGGGTGACTCTGGGACCTCCTCCACCTCATCTTATAGAGGGGAGGCCTACAATAGTTGCCAACAGGTGGGACACTAATAACTGGAGCAGTGGTAATACGAGTGTTTTCCCCGGTCACCCCCATGGTAGATGGTGGTGTAACCGTGTTTAACTACCAGGGGTTTTATGACACTATGTCAACATAGGTCAGCTGATAGCCATTGTGTATAGGTAATCGGTAGTCACCCTGGCGCTTCAACAAAATATTATACAATACTCTGTAGCCAAAGTAATGCCACAAAGTAAAAATGTATATTCTAGTCATGAAAATGTAAATACAGCCCGTAACAGAGTAGTGATCGAATTCGCGTTTCTTTACCGTCAGAATAAGTTACGTTATCGACAAACTTATTTCAGAAGTGACACCATTTAATTTTCTTCATCGACAAAATATTTCATGTCCAACGTGTAAGTTTTCATTGTTTAAGTCGATGTTTTTTGAACACAGTAAAACATTTTTTATATTCAACCTCTGTCATTGGCATTTTCATTTTAACGGTAAAGGATCAAATACGGGATCTCCGAAATTTCTATCATTTGTTACGAGGAAATCATTATTCAATCGAACATATGTCTTTGTTCATGACACATATTATGAAATATAAAGGAGTTGAAATGATCAAATACTTTCGAACTGACGGAAACAAAAATACATAATCTAGAATGTGTGTTCTGTCATAAACAATGGCTTCGTCGTGCGAATCGACGAGATCATGTTACATGTAACTGATCTTAGCTGTAGAAACAGTTGGAGCGACCTCGATAAAATCTTTATCAATTTATTATAAGCGATAAATATTCATGACTACAATGGTAATGAATTTATTGGAGTCACATCCACTGTTTCTACTGTAAACATGAACTCGTCGGTTAGTGCAATGACACTTAAAGATTGAGATTGTTGGTGTATTCTTTACACCTTCGAGGTATTAAAATTATTTCAGTGTTCATTTAAAGTTAAATTTATTTTCAAATCTCTTCCGTTTAAAATTGTCGAAACTTCCGTTTAAGATTTCTGTGGTAAACTATCTATTCTATAGTTAGGACCATTTTATAATAAATACCCTTTTGTACAAAAATACTTTCTTTATAGAAGTGCTAGTATATATCTGCTGGTTATAGATTTTTTTTTATAACTTTCATTATTGTGACGACGCGCTATGAAATTCAGATTAATTTATAAATGAAGTTGTATATAAATTTCTGGTTATCAACACAAATCTTTTAAACAGTTCAACGAGTGCGTCAATGTTACAGTAGTCTGTTTACTGAAAGTTACTAAGCTTGTCCCGATTCATCTGTCATTTATATCTGACAGAGAAGAAATATTCATAATTCTCAGAAAGTTTTCATAAATATTGTTAGATACCACTAATCGTTCCAACAATCAAGACAACAGAGACAAACAGGGAAAAAAATATGAAAATGAAAAGATATGACTTAAGTGTTAGCATGTTCAGGGAGACGGCACTCAATTTACAAAAAAAAATAATTGATGTTTTAAGGAACTGTAGAGGTCTCCACAGGTTTTCAACAAGGGTAGAATTCAAAACCTTGAATATGAAAGCCTCGAAATCCATGATATTTTTCCTGTGCGGTATTTATATCTACAAAATCCAAATCATGTACACGAAATATAATACATGTATATTCATACATGTATATTTATATATTGGGAATTTATTTTTGTTTCCAAACAGAATTATAAGGTTATGTATAAGTGCCTCCTTTCACTGCACAATTGTAAATTGTCTTCCTAAAGACCAGCAAAAATAAATGGCACAAGTTCACGTAGTCATAAAAAAGTCGTATTATTTACGTTATGGAACAAAAAATCAGAAATACGGAATATCATATGTGAATGGTTAGGAAATCCGTTTCCCCTACATGTTTTAAAAGTCAAAGAAAAATGTTTTCCCTGATACAAACGTTTTAAGAACCAGCTTTGTGTAACCTATAGACAAATTCGACTGGATATAAGGAAGTTAATATGTTTACTCTGATTTGAAATTATCTTTTAGAACTTTTTTTAGTAATTGAGAACCTAAGTTGTTTATGGGTAATAGGTGAAATGTTGCATCATAAATGTAATACATCTATGGTTGCATGATCCCTAAAAATGACAGCAAGCGCAGTTTTCCGGACGATTTTCATTTGTACACTGCTAAAAACTGTCAGGTCCTGGCCATGGTATATTTTGGAGAAATTTTTTTTTACTGATTTTTACTAAAAAAGATATTCTCTGTGTGTGCCATTGAAGAATTAGTTTTGCTCGTTATTTTGTCATATTAAAAAAAAATTCTCAACAAAATTTTCCCGTTTAAACTGTACTAGAAAAAAGTTTGGCATGTGAAACGGACGAAGACATATTCTAACAGAAGTACAGATGGGTGCGGTCCTAACCTTGACAGAAGTTAACTTAGAGTTAACTTGTTGACTGCTTTTTAAGTTAACTTGAGAATTTTTAAGCAGACCAGCAAGTTAACTTCGTCTACGGTGGACCAGACCTACGGTCCGCTTTTTTATGACTGCTGCAGACCTATCGACGGGTCTGTTCCAGACTAGACCTGTGGACAAGTCTGCTTTTGACCAGTCCTGATGACAGGTCTGCCCCAGACCAGACCTGTGGACAGGTCTGCTCCTGACCAGACCTGTGGACAGGTCTGCTTCTGACCAGACCTGTGGACAAGTCTGCTATTGACCAGACCTGGGGACATGTCTGCTTATGAAATGTTATCGTTTTTGCGACTTTTCATATCAGACTTGAGCTTTATTAATAGTTATCAAAGGTACCAGGATTATAATTTAATACGCCAGACGCGCGTTTCGTCTTCATAAGACTCATCAGTGACGCTCAGATCAAAACAGTTAAAATGCCAAACAAATACAAAGTTGAAGAGCATTGAGGACCCAAAAATTCCTAAAAGTTGTGCCAAATACGGCTAAGGTAATCTACTCCTGACTAAAATATCAAATGTTAAATATTAAAATATGTATAAACAACATTCGCATTGTTCTTCCCAAGAAGGCCTCTGATAGCAAATTACTTTACTCGATATACTCTACTAGACATTATTAATAACAACACAATTCTTTCTTTTTTTATTTTTATATATTCTTCTAAACATTAGTCAATAACATAAAGCTATCATATTTTTTTAATTGGAAGGCAGATAGAAATTAGGGTTATCCAACGCATCGGAAAAACATTCGTATACTTTTGACGCTTTCAGCTATTATTCTTGTCACATATGCCTCTGTCATCTTGTGCATACCAAGACAAAAACATCATGAAAAACTGTCAACAGATGAGTTCAAAACTATATTATATATATGTTTATTATATACTTTCTATATTAAAGCTATGTCATGGAAAGACATCACCCCAAGCCTTTGCCTTCAAGCACAAAGACTAAAAATTGCAATTAATAAGAACAAACTGCCAAGAATCCTGAAAGCATTTTTGCTACTTACACTTATATAATCAAATGACATTCATCAAAATCCAGGACCCATAAAATATCCATGCGCAATCTGTGATAAATCAGTCAACAGCAACCATAGAGCTGTGTCATGTGACAATTGTCAACTATGGGTTCACATCAAATGTGGTAACATTAGTCCAGAAGATTATAACAAATTGAGTAAATGTGAGAACATAACATGTTCATGTCCAAAATGTAAAATAATTTTAAATGGTACAACAATCGAACAAAATAAGCATACAGAACCAATAGTAAACAGCAAAAACAACAACTTAAACACCTCCGTTACATCAATGGGAAGTGATAGATCAGAGATGAATAATGAAAATGATAAAGGTTTACTTACCATACTTACAATGAATTGTCGTAGTTTGCGAAGTGAAGCTAAACGAAACATGCTCAAGACAATAATTGAAACACATGAACCACACATAGTTCATCTGCAAGAAACACATCTTGACAAAACTATATCAACAGCAGAAATATTAGACCCAGAACAATATGAGATAGTCCGTAAAGACCGAATAACTGAAAAAGGTCATGAAGGCGGCGGCATAATTAATGCTGTACGTAAGAACATTGTATGCAACGGAGAAGACACACTAGACACTAACTGTGAAATAGGATGGACAAAGATACAACTGAAAGGCTGTAAAGCCCTCTACACTGGCTGTTATTATCGTAAACCAGATAATGACCCTACACCATTACAGAACTTGAATACTTCAATTAGTAGATTAACGCATAATAATACTCTGCCTAACATAATACTTACTGGAGACTTCAATTTACCAGATATTGATTGGGATGAAGAAGACTCAAATGGAGGATACACCATCAAATCAAGCCATAACTATTCCAACGAAATAAATAAACTAGCATTAGACATTGTTGAGGAACACTGCTTGCAACAATGTGTCACAGAACCAACCAGGGAAAAGAACATTCTAGATCTTGTTCTCACAACTAATGAAAATCTAGTACAGAAAATGAGCATTACTGATGGAATGAGTGACCATCAGATGATAATAACAACAGTCAATGCAAAACCAAAGGTAATTAAGAACAAGCCCAGAAAAGTCTACCAATATAAGAAGGGAAATATGGAAAAAGTTCAAGAATATCTGAACAGCAAATTTGAAAATTTCAAGGAGAAGATGACAGAAATGAACATCGAAGAGTACTGGACTCTATTTAAAACTCACCTTTTTCAAGCAATGGACCTACATATACCATCTAAAAATCTGACATCGAGATTTAACTTACCTTGGGTGAATCAACACATCAAGAAGATGATACGTAAAAAAGAACGACTATATAAAGTTGCAAAGAAATACCAAACTAAAGAGCACTGGGATAAATTCAAGCAATATAGAAAAACAGTAAAGACAGAACTTGATATATCGCATAAGAAGTATATATTTGATATGTTAGAAGTAAGTCCATCAACATCAGAAACTTCAGCAAACACACAAGACCAATACAGAATAGGGAAAAAGTACTGGAAATACATCAAATCTAAAAAGAGAGAAACAGTGGGAGTATCAACACTCAAAGTTAATGGAGAAACATTAGACAACAGCAAAGGAAAAGCAGAAGCACTTAATGCACAATTTCAATCAGTATTCACGATTGAAGACTTTCAAAGCTTCCCTAAGATAACTGAAAATGAAACATCAAAAATACCAAGTCTACACATCAGTACAGAAGGGTTAATCAAACTATTAAAGGGAGTGAACCCAAGCAAGGCAAATGGTCCAGACAATATATCATGTAGAATATTGAAAGAGTGTGCAGAGTCAATATCACCATATTTACAGTTAATCTTCACCAAAACACTAAAAGATCAAAGTGTACCACAAGACTGGCTTATTGCAAATGTCATCGCACTATTCAAGAAAGGGGATAAGAGTCAACCAGTCAACTATCGCCCAGTGTCCTTGACATCAGTTCCATGTAAAATAATGGAACACATTATATTCAAACACATAATGAACCATCTTGACAAGCATAATATACTTGTGGACTTCCAGCATGGCTTCAGAAGCAAAAGATCGTGTGAGTCACAACTAGTCATAACAGCAGAGGATATAACTAGAAATCTGGACAATAACCAACAGGTAGATATGCTTATATTGGACTTTAGTAAAGCATTCGACACAGTACCACACCAGCAATTGTTGAAGAAACTAGCATCATATGGTATCGATGGAAACATACTTGCATGGTTAGAAGCATGGCTGACACAAAGAGAACAACAAGTCACACTGGAAGGAGAAAGATCAAGTACTGCTAAAGTAACATCTGGCGTACCACAGGGAACAGTTTTAGGACCATTGCTGTTTCTCCTATACATAAACGACATCGGGAACGACATTACATCAAAAATTCGCCTGTTTGCAGATGATAGCCTACTCTACCTAGCAATCTCATCAAAGGATGACTGCAAACATCTACAAGAAGATCTCGACAAAATGGTAAAATGGACAAAAATTTGGCAAATGATATTCAATCCTTCAAAATGCTATGTCCTTACAATAACCAAAAAAAGGAAAACCATCAACTTCAACTATAACATCAATGGTCATATCCTGGAATCAGTCGCATCAAACTCATACCTAGGAGCTGAACTCACCAACACCATGTCATGGGACAAACAAGTTAACAAAGTTGTCACCAAAGGAAACAAAGCACTAGGCTTCATACGAAGAAATGTTGGATCATGTCCAGAGGAAGTAAAAAAACAAGCATATGTTGCCCTTGTCCGACCGCACCTTGAATACGCTTGCAGTGCATGGGACCCGCACCTACAAAAACATATATATCAGATTGAGATGGTCCAACGCCGTGCAGCACGCTTTATCAAAAGCAATTACTCAAGAGAGCCTGGAACAGTAACAACTCTTCTAGAAGAACTAAATCTAACACCACTAGAAATAAGAAGAAAAATAGCACGTATAACGCTCTTTCATTAAGCCATCCATGAAAGAGTTGCTATACCTATTCCAACGCACATTATAAAACCAAGAAGAACGTCGAGACTCCATCAACCGAACACTAAAAGATACGTACAAATCAGGCCAAACAAAGATATCTACAAATACAGCTTTTTCCCTAGGACCATCAGAGACTGGAATAAACTACCTGATGAACTATAAGAGATCGAGAGCAGTGAGGAATTCAAGACCAAACTCACCAAGCTCCTCTGTAGTGGCTAGCAACACAGTCAATCGATACTAGTAGAAAATGTTTTTAACCTGCACCTGTATATAAATTGTAAGCACAACTTTGGAACCATTGTTTGTAAATATAGAAAGTTTATTGTCATGTTGGAGGACGTCAAAAGTGTAACCATACTTGAGTGATGGGTCGAAGTACCCTTTTCGAGTGACGACATAGCTTCGCTATGTCGTAGATGTAGATGTAGATGTAGATGTATATCATGGGATATCAACATCTTTTTCGACGTTACTTCGTTCCCCGTGTTTTACCTGTCCCTTCATAATTTTTACTTTACGCATTTATACATGCATGGATATTTCATTGTTATTCTACTTATTTGGATTGGATTTACTATTCTTTTTCCGCAGAATATTCTAACGAAAATTGTACAGTTGTACAGTCCGGATATGTACGATGTGGTAAAACTACCAACAATCCAGATTTGTCGGGAGATTTGTGCACATGAATGAAATAGTTGTCACTTGACGTTTAACTACAAACAAAATCAATCAACCGACATAATAGATAAACAGTATTACCAGAAGAGAACCTCGAATACTTTTTTTTTATTAAAAATCACAAATGAATTCAGACATGTCAGTGTTGGTACATGTACTTGGATGATGCGGCCTAATAATTTTGTTTTACACACCTTAGTGACTGTTCAATATTATGAATACAGAGATGAAACGCTGACATTCTCAATGTATACGGAAAAAAAATTGCATTAATTGTTTTCCTTATTGCTTACATTTGCCGTCCTACTAACATGTTCACAGGAGTGCCAGGAGAAGACATAATTAGTCGCCATCCAAACAGCGGTCATTTATTTTATACATTGAATCCAGACATCAAAAATATGGCTGATTTACTATACGGATATATATAGATTTTTAAATTAAAGTGCACATATGCAGGTCAGTTTTTGGTCGATGCAGTCAAATAATTTTGTTGTATAAGTCAGCATGAGGTATCAAATCTACTGAAATTTTGTTACGTATCAATATTTTGAATAAAAGGAGGACATGTTGACATCCAAAATTAATGCGAACAAAAATTTGTTGTTATTATATTGCAATATTACTGTCCATTGTATTATACATTGAATCCTGGCATAAGAAATATGGCTTATTTACTATGCGGGTATACATGGTATATAGATTTACAAATTAAAGTGCACATATGGTCAGTTTTGGTCAATGCGGTCAAATCATTTTGTTGTACAAGTCAGCATGAGGTATCAAAACTACTGAAATTTTGTTACGTATCAATATTTTGAATAAAAGGAGGACATGCTGGCACCCTAAATTTATGCGAACAAAAATTTGTTGTTAATGTTGTTATTGTATTGCAATATAGCTGTTCGTTGTATTATATATTGAATCGTGACATAAAAAAATATGGCTGATTTACTATGCTGGCATATAGATTTACAAATTAGGGTACACATATGGTCAGTTTTGGTCTTGGTCAATGCGGTCAAATTATTTCATTTTACAAGTCAGCATGTCAGGTATCAAAACTATTGAAATTTTGTTACGTATCAATATTTTGAATATAAGGAGGACATGCTGGCACCCTAAATTTATGCGAAACAAAAATTTGTTGTTATCAGCTGGTTATTCTATTGCAATATTGCAATCCATTGTATTATACATTGAATCATGACATAAAAAATATGGCTGAATTACTATGCCGGTATATCTGGTAAATAGATTTACAAATTTAAGTGCACATATGGTCAGTTTTGGTGGAAGCGCTCAAAATATTTTGTTGTTCAAGTCAGCATGAGGTATCAAAACACTGTAATTTTGATACGTATCAATATTTTGAATAAAAGGAGGACATTCTAGCACCCTAAATGTATGCGAACACAAATTTGTTGTTATTGTATTGCAATATTGCTGTCCATTGTATTGTACATTGAATCCTAACACAAAAAATATGGCTGATTTACTATACAGGTATATAACTTTACAAATTAAAGTGTACATATGGTCAGTTTTAGTTGATGCGGTCAAATAATTTTGTTGTTCAAGTCAGCATGGTCAGCATGAGGTATCAAAACTACTGAAATTTTGTTACGTATCAATATTTTGAATAAAAGGAGGACATTCTAGCACCCTAAATGTATGCGAACACAAATGAGTAGGTCCAGTAAGACCCCTTTTTGGCCCCAAAATATAGCAGTTTTACAAAATTGTTAAAATGTAAACTTTTAGTCATTTATTGGATAGTAGAAAGGTTCTGCTACATAAATATGGGCTCTTTTTGCCAATACAATGCACATATATTGAGAACTAGCACCATTAATTCATGCTAAATTACTGAAATCTTCACAATTCCAGCATTTTAGTTAAATTTTAGACGGTTTCCGTGTAAAACGAAAGTGGCCGCATTCGTGTTCATCCAAAATATTGAAATGGAAGTTGTATTTAATGATAATGCATAACATATATAAAGAATGAGGATGAACACGGATGCGGCCACTTTCGTTTTTGACAAAAACCATCTGAAAAGTGACATTTTTTCGCATATTTGGTAGATTTCTCATATTTGAGCCAGAATCGGATCGTTTTTAATGACTAAATAAGTTAAAATCTTTCACATAAATTAATTGCATCATATGAAATAGACACTTAAGTGTTTAAAAATGGGTCAAAATCTTTCGTCAGATGAAACTGAAATTTGAGGCCAAAATCGGTCCTTACCGGACCTACTCCTTTGTTGTTATTGTATTGCAATATTGCTGTCCATTGTATTGCACATTGAATCCTGACATAAAAAATATGGCTGATTTACTATGCGGGTATATAGATTTACAAATTAAAGTGCACATATGGTCAGTTTGAGTAGATGCAGTCAAATAATTTTGCCGGACAAGTCAGCATGAGGTATCAAAACTACTGTAATTTTGTTACGTACAAATATTTTGAATAAAAGGATGACATGCTGTCACCCTTAATTTATGCGAACACAAATTTGTTGTTATTGTATAACAATGTTGCTGTCCATTGTATTATACATTGAATCCTGACATAAAAAATATGGCTGAATAACTATGCTTGTAAATAGATTTAGAAATTAAAGTGCACAAATTGTCAGTTTTAGTTGATGCAGTCAAATAATTTTGTTGTACAAGTCAGCATAAGGTATCAAAACTACTGAAATTTTGTTACGTATCAAAATTTTGAATAAAAGGAGGACATGAAGGCAACCTAAATTTATGCAAACAAAAATTTGAAAAAATTTGCTGATTTAGTATGCTGGTATATAGATTGATGAATAAAAGTGCTCACATGGTCAGTTTTGGTCAACACGGTCAAATAATATGGTTGCACAAGTCAGCAAGATGTATCAAAACTACTGAAATTTTGTTACGTATCAATATTTTGAATAAAAGGAGGACATATGCTGGCACCCTAAATTTATGCAAACAAAAAATTGTTGTTATTGTATAGCAACATTGCTGTCCATTGTAATATACATTGAATCCTGACATAACAAATATGGCTGATTTACTATGATGGTATATAGATTTACAAATTAAAGTGCACATATGGTCAGTTTTAGTTGATGCAGTCAAATAATTTTGTTGTACAAGTCAGTATGAGGTATCAAAACTACTGAAATTGTGTTACGTATCAAAATTTTGAATAAAAGGAGGACATGATGGCACCCTAAATTTATGCGAACAAAAAATTGAAAAAATATGGCTGATTAACTATGCGGGTATATAGATTTATAAAAAAAAGTGCACACATGGTCAGTTTTGGTCAACACGGTCAAATAATTTTGTTGCACAAGTCAGCAAGAGGTATCAAAACTACTGAAATTTTGTTACATATCAATATTTTGAATAAAAGGAGGACATATGCTGGCACCCTAAATTTATGCAAACAGAAAATTGTTGTTATTGTATATCAACATTGCTGTCCATTGTAATATACATTGAATCCTGACATAACAAATATGGCTGATTTACTATGCTGGTATATAGATTTACAAATTAAAGTGCACATATGGTCAGTTTTAGTTGATGCAGTCAAATAATTTTGTTGGTCAGTATGAGGTATCAAAACTACTGAAATTTTGTTACGTATCAAAATTTTGAAAAAGGAGGACATGTTGGTACCCTAAATTTATGCGAACAAAAATTTGAAAAAAATATGGCTGATTTACTATGCGGGTATATAGATTTATAAAAAAAAGTGCACACATGGTCAGTTTTTGGTCAACACGGTCAAATAATTTTGTTGCACAAGTCAGCAAGAGGTATCAAAACTACTGAAATTTTGTTACGTATCAATATTTTCAATAAAAGGAGGACATATGCTGGCACCCTAAATTTATGCGAACAAAAAATTGTTGTTATTGTATAGCAATATTGCTGTCCATTGTAATATACATTGAATCCTGACATAACAAATATGGCTGATTAACTATGCTGGTATATAGATTTACAAATTAAAGTGCACATATGGTCAGTTTTAGTTGATGCAGTCAAATTATTTTGTTGTACAAGTCAGTATGAGGTATCAAAACTACTGAAATTTTGTTACGTATCAAAATTTTGAATAAAGGAGGACATGCTGGTACCCTAAATTTATGCGCACAAAAATTTGAAAAAAATATGGCTGATTTACTATGCGGGTATATAGATTTATAAAAGAAAGTGCACACATGGTCAGTTTTGGTCAACACGGTCAAATAATTTTGTTGCACAAGTCAGCAAGATGTATCAAAACTACTGAAATTTTGTTACGTATCAATATTTTCAATAAAAGGAGGACATATGCTGGCACCCTAAATTTATGCGAACAAAAAATTGTTGTTATTGTATAGCAATATTGCTGTCCATTGTAATATACATTGAATCCTGACATAACAAATATGGCTGATTTACTATGATGGTATATAGATTTACAAATTAAAGTGCACATATGGTCAGTTTTAGTTGATGCAGTCAAATAATTTTGTTGTACAAGTCAGTATGAGGTATCAAAACTACTGAAATTTTGTTACGTATCAAAATTTTGAATAAAAGGAGGACATGAAAGCACCCTAAATTTATGCAAACAAAAATTTGTAGTCATGTGTTAAAATGATGCTTTCCTCTAAAATATGTCCTTTCATAGATATACATATAAATAAAGTGCAAATATGGTTGAATTTGATAGGTATTGGAATATATATTCAGTGCCCGTTATCATTGTAACCAAGATCGTTTTTTAATTTATAGATTGGCAGATCACAGATAAATTTGTGTTTCAAGCAACGTTTTATGCGAACTTTATTTTCAAATATTTGTATTAAATCCTGTTATATAACGGAAGTATTAGTTTTACTTTATTTTCGATGTTTATACTACGAAACAAAGATATTAAAAAATATTTTAAAAAAATCGATGTAGAGCGGTCCTTGTTACAAGTTAACTTAGTGTTGAGCAGACCAGTCAAAAGTTAACTTGGGAACAGGTCTGGTTTCGATAGGATTTGTCAAAGCAAAAGTTAACTTTGTGGCAGGACTGGTCTCGAAGTTAACTTATGTTAACTTTATGGCAGGACTGGTTTCGAAGTTAACTTATGTTAACTTCACGGCAGGACTGGTTCGAAGTTAACTTATATCAATAGCGGACCTGTTTCGAAGTTAACTTTTTGGCAGACATAAAAACAGTCCTAGGACCAAGTCCGCTTTGCAAGTTAACTAGATTTTGGTCCTAGGACTGGTCAGAGCAGTCCTAAATTTGGTCACAGGTTAACTTTGACCAGTCCAAATGACTGGTTATCAAGTTAACTTGCTGTACAGGTTAGGACTGCACCCATCTGTACAAATACCAGTCCTCCCTTTTGTGTATACATATGAGAAAACATTTCAAAGTTATTGATTGAATTCAAATCCATCACACATACGGTACACATTGTAGTCCGAAAAAATAAAGGACTTCATTCCCATCAAACACCTTTTTAATTGTTTACCAGTATATATCTTTTAGTTTTGGGTAAAATTGTAAAGGAAATAATACTATCAAGACGTCCTTCCATAAATCTTTTTTTCCTGTTCTGACTTTGAAGAAATGACTACTTTTCGCCCAATCGAAATGGTGCATGGACATATTTTGTTTCATATTATTAGAATTATTTTCCATATTATCGGTATTAAACTTGATTATCGACACATGAAAGTTTGTCAGCATTGTCAATCTTTTTAATGTTAAAGTACCAATAGTTCGGTCACTATTCAATTAAGTTTGTCGATAACATAGCTAATTTTGACGGTAAAGAAACATCAATTGGATCACTTCTCTGTTACGGGCTGTACAAGTTGGTGTAATAAAATGTATGTTTAATTCAAAGGATTGTTTTTGTATAAGTTGTAAATGAAATACAGAGGATGGAACCTCTACACAAATGAGTATAATATACAGAAAGTCTGTAGTATTTTAATTTTGGTATTTGTGAATTACAATTTACAACAGACAAAGAGAGACAACTCTAGATTAACTTTTACCACAGTTTAGAAAATACGTCAACAACTCCTGATCGTTGTTCTTCGTCTCATTGTTGTTCGTTCAGTATTGATATAGGGTCTTCTTATATGAGTATTGCAATTAATGTATAAAAAATCTAATCGAGTGCATGAAATCGGTCTACTTTTTCTATAAAATTTACCTGATTTGACCTAAATTCTATTTCGTTTCTGTTGTATCAAAATGATAACAAATTGCAACGTACTTGCCAAAAAAGTGTATTTTTTCATTTTCTTTGTTACCATCACGTCTTGAATTTCACCAACTTAAAAAAAAGAGATAAACAGCAATTAACTCAGAAAAAAGGTGCGTGCGCCTACAGTAATATTAAACTAGACATTTTAATTAAGGACAAAGTGAGTAAAGATATAAAAAAGAAGATGTGGTATGATTGCCAATGAGACAACTATTCACGAAAGACCAAAATAACTATAGGTCACCGTACGGCCTTCAACAATGAGCAAAAACCATACGGCATAGTCAGCTATAAAAGGCCCCGATAAGACAATGTAAAACAATTTAAACGAGAAAACTAACGGCCTTATTTATGTAAATAAATGAACGACAACCACTGAATTACAGGCTCTTGACTTGGGACAGGCACATACATAAATAATGTGGCGGGGTTAAACATGTTAGCGGGATCCCAACCCTCCCCCTTACCTGGGACAGT
The DNA here is from genome assembly GCA_019925275.1 of Mytilus edulis. Taxonomy (NCBI): domain Eukaryota; kingdom Metazoa; phylum Mollusca; class Bivalvia; order Mytilida; family Mytilidae; genus Mytilus; species Mytilus edulis. The sequence goes on along the minus strand of CM034361.1, from coordinate 71,764,448 downwards.
GGTATAACAGTACAACATCAGAACGAACTATAAAAATCAGTTGAAAAAGGCTGAACTCATCAGATGGACAAAAATACAAGTGGACGTGGCCCGGTACTTATACAGCCCGACACAAAAAGACACAATGAACAGATCTGAGAGTACTCGCAGTTATCTGACAGCTAGTTCAAAGCCACTAACAACTAATAAAAAAACATCATGCATCTTAGACTAAACTATCAATCCGTACACATCCAACATCCAATGGATTTAGTGTAAAGACGTCATAAACAGCCGGAAAAACATGACCTTGTGCAATGCCAAGTTACAGGTATCGATAGATTGTAGAGCCATGAATATGTATATAATATACTAGTAATATTTAGTTAGCTTTTAATTTACTGATAACAAAATCAATATTTATACCAATAAAAACAATATTCAGTGATCTTATTACAGTGTTGAATAGGTAACCTTTTAGAATAAGCTTATTTAAACGAGCGACAAGTTCACATGGATCATTTCTAAATTTCCGGGCACGGTTAACAACATTTCCGTAAAAATGAGGATGTTCTATCCCGTTTGAAATAAGTTTTCTGCATGTACAACCAAACTTCTAAACCAAATCTTTATATCTATGGAAAATTTAGTAAAGGTTTTAAGTAATTCATGGTCACGATATCCCTGGTTTAATAATTTACCAGTAATACATAGATTGCGTTCGTTAAAATCAAAAACGTCACAACAGACACGGGCATAGCGAACAAGTTGTGAAATATAAACACCGTAAGATGGTGCCAAAGGAACCTTACCATCTAAAAATGGAAAATTAATATTAGGGAACGAAAAATCGTCTCTTTTGTCGTAAATTTTAGTGTGGAGTTTCCCGTTTAAAACCGAAATATGTAAATCCAGGAAAGGACAGTTATTACCGAATAAATATTTAAAATAAGTTCCTTGGGGTAAATTTCAGCCGTAAATTCAGAAAATTCTTGATTATTTAACGAACAAATATCATCAAGATAACGGTAAGTGTTGTTGAATTTATCAACTAAATGCAATTTCGACGGGTCTTTACTGCGTTTAGTCATAAACTGTGATTCGTAACAGTACAAAACAAGTTGTATTAAAGGGACACAATTAGTTCCCATGGGGATACCTACAACCTGTCGATAAACTTTGTTGCCGAAACGTACATAAATATTATCAAGGAGAAAATTAACAGCTTTAATCATCGCATCACACCTCCAGTAAGTATATCTAGCATATTTACCTTTCTCATTAGAGACGAAGGCTTTAAATAAGTTGCAGCAAATTAGTTCCCATGGGGATACCTACAACCTGTCGATAAACTTTGTTGCCGAAACGTACATAAATATTATCAGCGAGAAAATTAACAGCTTTAATCATCTCATCACACCTCCAGTAAGTATATCTAGCATATTTACCTTTCTCATTAGAGACGAAGGCTTTAAATAAGTTGCAGCAAATATATCTACATTCAGCTTTAACATGGGACCATCTAATTAAATAGGAAAACTTTTGTTTAATAAGATAGTGTGGAAGTGTAGTGTAAAGAGTAGAAAAATCACAACTATTAACAGATTCAAAAGGACCATCTAAAGCACGTAATTTATCTAAAACATCCAAAGAATTTTTTACACTCCAAAAATAGTTAATACCACTATGTTCATATATTTTATTACAATAGTTTATGATAAGCTCTTTAATAGTAGTTAATGAAATAGTTAAGAGCACTGAAAGATTAGTTGTAGAACACTTACTAGAGGCCGAGATGAAACGATATTTAAATGTTTTTTTTGTGTGTAGTTTAGGTAGCCAATACATAGTATGGAACTTCAAATGTTCAGAAGAAGCCTTAAGCTTTGATGTGGTTGTGATATGCGTGTTTACTATATGACTCTCTGTGGAGCGGATGGAATTGAATGTAGATGAATTTTAAATGTCATTCTTAAGAACGTCCGTGTAGTATTTACGGCATACCACCACCACATTGTTGGCTGCTTTGTCGGCCGGTACAAACACAAACCGCTTTGAAAAGGACTATTTGTTTTCATTACCTTTGAAAAATCGGTTGAATTTATTGTTATAAATTAACTTCTCGTCATGTTTACAGCCTCTGAATCTCTACGCCTGATGACAAATAAAAGCTTACGTGACGAAATGCTTGACGTCACCATATAAAGTGTCTGGAGGAAAACAACCAGATGGAAAGCAGGTAATTGGAAACGTCAGTTGTCATTAAGTTATATCAGCAACAATAGCAGGAAAAATACTTATGTGCTAAGAAATAATTTCTTCATGTCATTTTCTATGCTCATTTTAACATACATTGGCATTATATTTGTCGATATTTTACACTGAGCTTTGGTTGTTTAAACATATTTTGTGTTAATCAGAACTTTAAAAAGCGTAAAAAGGATGTACATGTAATATAAGAATTGTAAACAATGAATGGTCAACTTCTTTTCATTTAACCTAGACCTAAATTTTACAATAATAATATTTTAGAAAATATAAGTATGGCTTAGTTCTGTCAATATCTTATATAAACTTATTTTTTTGTCGGATATTTTCTAGGCAGTACTGAATTGTTCAACTATGAGATATAGGGATGAGCTTAATTTGTTTTTTCTTGGAATAATTTATTGGCACTCTTGGTCCATTTTTTAGAATACAAAAATGAAATGATCAATATTATATGACTAAGATATGATCAGGTATAGGTCTACATACGGCTTTATATAATAAAAACATACATTATATTATTTAAATACACTAATTCTAAAATGTTATCAATAGAAGAATGTAACAGTTTCTTGAAGGTTATTACTCTACGACTGTGACAATTGTTATAAGTCCATGATGTCATCAAATTAAGATTGTAACACGTTATTTGAATGTTGGTTTAAACGGTTAAGACATTGGTTATGATATCAATAAAATAAAACATAACTAAATACCATTGTAAAAGAACTATGAACATTTACCATGTTTGCGGTCCTACAACTTCTGCCGATACTTTTATTTTTGGTATTGCTTAGAATCATAATTTACGTCTTCACACTAAACCTGTGGGAGTTGAACCGGTTGATATTATAGAAACATGCCTTTTTATAAGCTCAATTGGATTCAAACTAGCTTTCAGCACTTCAAAATATCAATGAATCGGATGAGTTGAACTTTTCAAATGATGTTTATATTTTTTTTGTTACAAGTCATGTCCGTTTGTGATGCTCAACCAATTTACAATTTAATTCATTACTTACTACAAGGTTTTTCAAATTTGTGACATTTTTATAGACAAAAAATTAAAAACGCACGAAAATATCGATGATAAAAGCATGCTTGGTATTTAAAAAAAATCAAAACTAAATGTTTCTCATGCCTCATAGTTAATATTGTATTTGTCAATGAGTTTGTATCAAATTATGCTTTGATACGATTTTAACCAATGTACACGTTTAATTGTTTTACCACTAACATGCAGACAGCAATCTATACTATCAGTTGTATTGTCGAAACACTCTTAGAGATAGTTTGTATATGTAAACAAAAATATTATCTATACGAAAGTGTAAATTGGTAGGAAAAACAATATACTAGACAAATGAAAATATCACTGACCGAGCAAACAGATACACGCCTGTGATTTCAAATTTGATAGCACTCTTTAAAGTGTTTTCCATACGACATTCGTTGAACGGTTACACCACTTTACGGCCAGGTTGGGGGCATTCTGTATATGCCTTTCAAAGCCAGGACCATGTAATTCGTTGGTTACATATTTTTTTGTCCTTCCCTATTTTGTGCATAAAATAGGCCGTTAGTTTCCTCGTGTAAATTGTTTTACATTGTCATTTTTTTTTTAGCTTTTAGAAATACATAATGTTTGCAGTTTTCTAAACATTTGCCATTTTTAGAGTTAAAATATGAACCCAGGTTCCTGCATTTTTTAACTTAAAAATAGGATAGAAATGATAAATGAATTGAATGATGCACATGCAACGGTGATGTTGTCTAAATAGCCTTTGACTTGGATTTTGAAAAATCAAAACATCACATAACCTGATAAAAAATATGCACACTTATGAAATCGTACATCATAAAATTGACATTGCACAAATTAATTCATGCGTTTCTGTTAAGTCTTTTCCTAATCCGTTGCATATATACTGACTGATACTTTATTCTTGAATAACATGATGTACATTTTAGTTGTTATTTGCTTTGAAATAACTACCAGTACTACAATTACTGTTATTTCGATATTTTTTGTGTATTGTTTTTGTGCCTTGTACCGATATATTGAGTTGAACAAATTGCAACTGTGCAGTTTTTTTTTTTTATCATGTTGTGCTTTTACACCAGTGTCCCAGGTTAGAGAAAAGATTGAGGGTGCATGTATTTAATTTCGTTAATTCTTTTTTTGTTCAACGTCAGGAGTGTTGAATAACTATGAGGAAGACATATTGACAATAACAAGATATTTATTTAACCTTCTATACAGGAGAGTATTATAATATATAACAATAATGTCCGGATCGTATCCGGTTAAGATATGTCAATATTACGGTATGTGACATCCCCCTTTTTCTAAAAGATGAAATGAAAATGAAATGATTAAATGAATAAATGAATTTGAGTATTACCCAGTTAAATTTAATACTGACTTGGTTTTGACTAGAAATTAATACTGACTAGATTAATGTCTCTTTTCCAATTTAACTTTAAAGTCTATATGTTGTCTTTCTGATAACTAACTAAAACTAACTAAATGCTTTCTAAAATCTACTTGACAGTTCAACAAAATTATTTTACATAGTCATTTAATTTGGTTGGCACTTTGACTGTTCTTCCAGATCTTGTCACGGGTGACTTAGATGGTTCAATACTTTCATTTTCCTCGGACGCAACGGTTTCACTGCGGTCTAATGTTTGTGAATTGTTACAGACAGTTGAAGTTTTACGGACGGTTAAATTGTGATTGTTCTTGAAATGTTCATTTTCAACTGTGTTTCCATTGTAAGCGGTTGGTCTTATATGCCTACGGTTTCTTCTGTAACGCCTGCCATCTGATGTTTGTACTACATAGGAGCGAGGAGTGTGGTGTTTTTGAATTATTTTCCCTGCTTTCCATTTTCCATCTGTGTACATTACAATAGAGTCTCCTTGTTTTAGCTGTTTCAATTCAGGTCCACAATGTTTATCATAGTTGGTTTTAGCTTTCTTTTGGCGAATTTCGAGTTTTTTGATAATTTCACTGTTGTTGACGTTTTGTGGCATCAATAGCGGTAATGAAGTAGGTAGTGATGTTTTTAATCTCCTATTTAGGAACAATTGTGCTGGCGAAAGATCAATGTCCAACGGTGTGTTTCGATAGTCTAATAGAGCTTTGTGTGGATCCTTCGATTTCATAATTAGCTTCTTGATGGTTTGAACGCTTCTTTCTGCTTGTCCGTTCGACTGAGCATAGTGTGGGCTGCTCGTTGTATGTTTAAATCCATATTCGTTAGCAAATCTTTTGAATTCTAATGAAGAAAACTGAGGACCATTGTCGGAAACTAATTCGTCAATATATCCAAATCTTGACATTAGTCCTTTTAAGTAATCAATGGTGTTTTTGCTAGTTTCATTGTCTAGTTTCATAACTTCTGGCCACTTTGAGTAGTAGTCTACTACTAATAGATAATGTTGTTTTTGGTATTCATATAAGTCGGTAGCAACTTTTGACCAGGGTCTTTCCGGTATTTCTGGCATTAACATCGGTTCCTTTGCGTTTAGAGACTGATGTTGAGCGCAAAGTCCACATGCTTTAACTTTGTCCTCGATGTCTTGTCCCATGCCGATCCAGAATAGTACATCACGTGCACGGCTTTTGCACTTTACGATTCCAAGATGTGATTCGTGTATTTTGTCCAACATTTCATTTTGTAGCGCTTTTGGTACAATTGCTTTGTTTGACTTGTACAATAGTCCATCGATGACTGAAAGTTCATCACGGTAAGTCCAATATGGCCTCAAAGAGTGTATAAGTTCAGATTTTTCATTTGGCCATCCATTAAATATGACATCTTGTAATTCCTGAAGGTGTTCATCATTTGCAGTTTCCTTCTGAAATTTAGCATACATTTCTGGTGCAATTGGCAAGTATGATATCAAATGAATATCATTCACATGTAAGTCTGGTACTAATACTTCCTTTGTTTCTTTTAGGAACGATCTACTGAGATGATCTGCTAGATACATCTCTTTGCCTGGTTTATAGTCAACTTTAAGATCATACTTTTCTAATGCTATTAAAAGTCTCTGTAATCTAGGCGGTGTTTGGTGAAGCAGTTTCAGGAAGATTGATTGTAGCGGTTTATGGTCTGTCTCTATTTGAACACGGCGACCATATACGTACTCATGGAATTTGTTACATCCATAAACAATTGCAAGAGTTTCTTTCTCGATCTGTGGATATCGTTGTTGTGTTTAAGTATGAGCACGTGAGGCATACGCAACTGGTTTCTGATTTTGTATCAGTACAGCTCCAAGTCCTTTTGAACTAGCATCAATACTGAGTGTAAGCGGTTTGTTCGGATTGTAGTATTGCAGCAGTGGTGCATTTGTTGCCATTTTTTTTAACTTCTGAAAGCTAGTTTCTTGTTTTTCATCCCAGTGCCATGCTGTGTTTTTCTCTAAAAGTGTTCTTAACGGTGCACTGACTGTTGACATGTTTGGCATAAACTTGCCAAGATACTGAATAAAACCCATGAAGGTTTGCAGATCCTTGACGCACTCCGGTTTTGACATTTTATTAACGGCACGGATTTTTTCCGGGTCCGGTTTCACACCTTCACTTGTTAGACGGTGTCCAACGTATGTTACTTCCGGTTTGCTGATTTCGCATTTTCCGGCACTGAGTTTCAAGTTGTATTCTCGCGCTCTGTCTAGAACTTGTTTAAGACGCATATCATGTTCTTTTTGGTCTGATCCCCAAATAAGAATGTCGTCGATAATCGCTTCTGCTCCTTCAATGTCGGATACCATTTCAGACACAATTTTCTGGAATACTTCCGATGCTGAATTTATTCCGAAAGGTAAGCGAGCAAATCTATAACGTCCAAATGGTGTATTAAATGTGCATAGCTTTGAGCTAGGTTCGTCTAGTTGAATAGCCAAAATCCACTGGTGGCATCCAATTTACTAAAGACTTTAGCGTTCGGCATTTGCGATATAACTTCTTCTACTGTTTTTAACGGATAATGTTCACGTAAAATTGCCTTGTTCAGATCACGTGGATCGATGCATATTCGAATTTTGCCGTTTGGTTTAATGACAGTAACCATTGAGTTGACCCATTGTGTAGGTTCTTGCTGTTTGAAGATTACACCAATGTCCTCCATACGATCGAGTTCAGATTTGACTTTGTCTTTGATAGCTATGGGTATCTTACGCGGTGCGTGTACAACTGGTGCTACAGTTTTGTTGATACGTATCTTATGTGTTCCTGGTAGACATCCTAGGCCTGTGAATAAATCTCCATATTGGTGTTCCATATTTTCTAGTAAAAATTGTTTTGTCGTTTCTTGCGGATTGCTTGTTTGAGTGATTGAATGTATGCGCTTTAGGAGTTTCATGGCTTCGCATGTTTTGGCACCTATGACAGATTGTACATTACGGTCTACAATGTGAAATTTCACGGCATGATCTTGGCATTTATAACTACACCTAAGATTAATTACTCCAACAGTGTCAATGATGTGTCCTGAGTATGAACGTAGTGGCGATACCTGTTTAGTAATAATAGGATGCGAACAAATGGTTTTCAGTTTGTTTAGGGAAAGTACGTTGCACTTTGCACCTGTGTCTAGCTGAAAGATAACTGGTACGTCGTTGACGTTGATTGTTTCGGTCCATTCGTCGGTATTTAATTCTTGATTATCAATTGTTGCTACAAAAAGTTCATCATCATCAGATTCACTGCATATGTCTAAAGTGTGCATTTTCTTTGATGATTTGTTTGAAGACAGACAGACGGACGCAAAGTGGTTGTATTTATGGCATTTGTTGCACTGTTTCCCGAATACAGGACATTTTCTACGCTCATGTTTACCTCCACAGTTTTTACATTTGTTTGCGAAATTGGGTGATTGCCCCTTGTTATTTTGAGGTGGTCCCCTTTGTGGTGTGTATTGCTTGCCATACTTTTTACCTGATGATCTTGATCCTTGTTTGTTTAACATGTTAATTGTTTTATCTTCGCTTTCCATAGTTTTAAGTTGAGCCTTTGAAAGTTCATATGTTCTAGCGAAATTTATAGCCTTTTCTAACGAGAGTTCGGACCCTTCAGTGATACATTTCTTTGTGGTCTTTAGTTCCAAAAACAATGGCATCACATACCATTTCCTCCGGTGTCGCATACGCAGTGATGTTAAGGTTGTTCGCCACATGAAAAGATACAAAATTGCAGTGTTTTCAAATTCAGTGTCCAGAAAATAAATAGTTGTCTCCAATCATGGTATAGTCGGTGTGTATAAAGACAATAGATGTAGATTTTGAAAAAAAAAAATACAAATCTATTTTTAGACCAAGGGAAAAGGTCACGTGACCACCCGAAATAGAAAGTAAAATACTGACAAATAAATCGTAGTATAGAACAAGGGCATGCGGATGTTTAAATTTAAAGTTTAAGACACCTTTTGGTAGCCTAATATCTTAAGTTCATTAAAAAATCATGGCAAAGTGTTGTTTTTAAAGATAATGCATATAAAACCAACTTCAAAGTCAAATCATTTCACATTTCGTGCTTTTTCGGAGTTTCGGACACATTTTTATCACTACTTATTATATCTGTATTCTTTGCCATATGTTAGCGAAGTGTAATTTCAAATTCTCTTTCTGGGAAACCAAAAAATATCGACCTTAGTGGCCAGTATGCCCTTGTTCTACTCGTTTTTATAACCGACTCTTCAGAATTTCAGTTAAATCGTCGATATTAAAACGCTCCTTTGACTTTCAATGTTCCAAACGAGTTACTCCCCTTTGTTAACAGAGAACGCTGATTTTCCTTCTAATAATCAAAATTAAGCTTGTTTTTCTGTCCGTATGATATGTTTTCATTTTTTTATAAACACTCTCACCTTACACAGTTACTTTGTATTTGTTTGTGTTTTCAGTACGGTTGGATAAATAATATAGTTGGAAAAAAGGGGGAGGGTCCGGAGAACAACATATTTCATCAGCGAATTTTGAAATCTTTGTTTTCATATCTTGCACTGTAATAAAGGCACTGCTAATTTATGAAATTTACTGTATGCATTGCTTTCATTGATATGCAAATATAAAAATAAGACGATTTGGTCAAATTTCCATTGGCATTGACCATTCAAGTTGAGAACTACATGTATCCAGATAAGATATTCAAATATTGTGGATATAAGGCAGCAACCATTTGATTTTCTGGGGGGGGGGGGGGGGGGGGGCTATGGTTTTTTTTGGAAAAAAAAGTTTGTTTCCAGTTTTTGGAGAAAAAAAATAATTTGTTTTTGATTCTTAGAAAAAAAAATTGTTTGTTTCACCCTCAGCTGCCACTATATGTAATGCTAAAATTGAAAGAAAAAAATAGTTTTCGACTTGTCGCGAAAAAAATAGATTGTTTTTCGCCGCAGGCGAAAAAAAAAGTTTGTACAGAAAAAAAAACCATAGCCCCCCCCCCCCCCCCCCCACCCCCCCAGAAAATCAAATGGTTGCTGCCTAAGCAATTATAATGATAGGTCATTGTACAACACTCATTAATGCAGTGCATTCTATAAAGATAAATTAGAGTCTAGGAATGCTTGAGGGGGCCTTCATTTCATACAAACTGTATTTTTTAATGTGTAGGTAACCTTTTCTGTTATTTACTGTTTTGCCTGATAATCACCACAACAGACAGACACTAATTAGCACTATATTCCCTTTTTATTTTTGTGCAGTGAGTATATAATTGGTCATAATTATCCCTTTCAGACTCTGATACATGAATCATAAATTCTTGCTCAGAGAAATGTTGAATTTATTCTGGTGTACTTGTTGCATTGTTATTCTAATAATGTCATGTTCTCCCTAGATCATAAAAGAATGACCCATTGATTTGCAATAAGCTATATATTTAAATGGTCTGCTTTAGGTATATTAATGAGCAAATACATTATCAAGCAGGGCACTAGTAGCCAAGGCTTGTTTAGGCTTCTGACTTGGCCACTAAATATTTTTAATTGCAAATATCCATAATGCTTATACTTATCTTTCATATTTTTCACAAGTTGGGCCCTATATTAATAATATTAGTTTTTCCCCTTGCTTTATACCCCTGTTATAATATTCAGCTGGAGAGGTTTTTGTATAGTCATATATATGTAATTTAATATCATGCTCAAAGAACAATTTTGATATATAGGTATAAGTTCAAAATCAGCATTATAGGAGTAATAGTGGTTCTACTCAGAATTGGTCTAGCTGTATAAAGAATTGGAAATATTGTCTAACATAAGAACACTTTCATTTTTATTGCTAAAAGTAAAGAAAATTACATTCAAGTTTTGAATAAAATACATTTTGTAGTTTTACTAATGTCATAGACAAAGAATGTCACCTGTCAAGCTGTTGATAAACATTTCCAATAAAACAGTGTAATATCCTAAAAGGAATAATGTATACTTCCTACCTCCTTAATAATGAACGATTTCCTACACATTTATTTTAATCACTGAATCCTTGTAGTACATGAATATCACATTGAATTTTCCTTTTCTATTCACATTGATTTATCACTGTTTATTCTCATAGCAATTTTGAAGTAAACATAACACATGATTTGTGAATATTTTGGAATCAATCCTTCCTTTTTAGGGTTTATCCAGTTGACATCATAAAAGCTATGTTTTACTTCTAGTGTAAATATATAGGTCACTTTATCACAGTTTAGATATATTCATTTGATCTGAAATATAATAATAATGAAAATTAACAAATCATTGATCATTATGCATTTAACTCACTGTAAACAAGTCAACCACCATAATTAAACACAAAATTTCACACAAGTCATGTACATTGTAGATGTTTCAAATAGTTATACATTGGAATATCTTAACTAATATATAAATATACTATGATCATTATAACTTCTCCAAAGATTGTGATTACCTTCATCATAATTGCTTGTTCAAAACACACTGTATCAGGAATTCATCCTGTCAACAAGACTTGTGAAATCAGGACCCAAGAAAATACATGTCATATACTATGTATACATATGTAATGAAACTGTTTGTAAAATCAAATAATGTGCAGCTCTAAATTATTAAAAGTCTTGATTGTTTTGAAATTTCTTAAAAAATTAGCTGATTATATTTAAAAAAAGTGTTATTGTAATCTGATATGTAGATATAATGACAGCAATGAGCATGAGCTTGAAGTTATATAATTAAAGAGATGCATTTTGTTCAATTGGAATTTCTATAAATTCAAATCTAGTACCATATTCAAATTATAATCATTAATGCAAACAGTTCATTAAATGAAATTATGGATTTCAAATTTAGTTTGAAATGACAAGATTTCTAGAGTTTAGGTTTAACTACTGATCAATTTATAAAACAGAATACATTTTGTAGTACAAATGTAAAAACTATCATTATTTAATCATGATTGGCAATCACACCTCATCTTCTTATTTTATACTGAAATTTACCTGTTTAGTAAATTCCAATTGATGACAAATTAATTTCAAAGTACAGCACAGTCTGGTCACATCCTGTATTAAAGAAAACAGAGAACACATGAATAATTGAAAAACTTGATATGCCAAAATTAAATCAGATAATTTATCCAAACAATCTTGATCAATCAAATAAATGATTAAAGATCTATACCTTTTATATTACATTTATGCTTTATGCTAGGCTATCTTTTTTGACACCTTATTTATATATATATTTTCTTATTCATGCTATGATATAAAAAAGGCATTTTTCCTTAAACTATGAATACTTTGTACTTGCTAGCTAGCTACATTTATATAATGTGCACACACTTACAACTATATAGCCTGATACTGGATAATAATAGAGAAATAAATGACACATTTATGAAAAGTGCAATTATGTATTTTCCACTTTCTCCTGAATGAAAATTATGGTTATTTTAACAAAGATTTATAAACAATGAAGTTTGTCATACAATATATTTGAACTCTCAATATATTCAGAGTTGTGGTTTTTTTTTATACATCAATATTTAAAATTGATTATTCATAACTTTTCATTTGAAAAATACCCCCACATTTTTATTTCTATACTATTTTCCATGAAATAAAGTACCATGAAATAAATACAAATTCAGGTTTGTCTAATGGTACTTGTCAGTCTGATTAGACAATCAATCAGTAAATTTATGTAAATATTTAATTGATTTTTTCTGAAATCAAATGGCAATTTATTGTAAGTAAATAAAGAACACTACAAATAACAAATAGTGTTATATGCCTGAATCCAAATTTATTTTCGACTTAAAAAACGAACACTTCATTATAAAATTAAAATGGTCAAGTTGGAATTCGATAACACCTCCCCCTTTTTTGTATAGAACACAACACCTAACGTTTCGCGAATTTAACACATCGTATGAAAACAAAGTTACATAACATAAGTCATATTGTACTTACAGTTGGATACCCGAGTCATGTTTTCCGTCAGGAACATCATCAAATCGTATGAAAAACTTATAAACAGCTGACACGCACTTGCTTGTTTTGATGCCTTTTCAAGCTTTGAAATGACGTTGAGTGTAAGAATAAATGTGCTGACAACCAATAGAAACGTCTACATGACGTCACAATTAGATTGCGATAGAATCGTTCAAAACTTATGGAGAACTGCCTTAACATTACTGCGTATCCACAATCTTTAACCAATAGTTTGAGGTCTGTGAGATATTCTTCGAAAGTGTCAATTTCTTTTTGTACACGGCTCAAACATTTGTATCGTGAATAAATCTTATTCGATTTAGGGCGGACGGGTTTTTCAAAGTTCTGATAGTGCACATCAAGTTTCTTTTTATCGTCCTCCGAAAGATCCCAGGTCGAGTATATGTCCCTTCCTTTATTGCCGATCCATATCATTAGATAGTTACATTTTTGGGCTTCAGCAGTTTTGGCTAGAGGTCCCGCGAACCAGAATTCTGTGTGTTGTTGGAAAGATTTCCAAGCGGTCACTAGGTCCGTCGCTTCCCAGTCCATTTTGGGGTGTGATCCTGATAGTGCATCCATGATTATGATAATTTAGGTAGCTGGATTGTTCTTGCAACTTTTCAGATTGCTTCCATCTACGGATGGCTTAATTTCATGATGATGAGCGGTGGTTCAATCTGACACCATGTTGAATAACTATGAGAAAGACATATTGACAATAACAAGATATTTATTAACCTTCTATACAGGAGAGTATTATAATATATAACAATAATGTCCGGATCGTATCCGGTTAAGATATGTCAATATTACGGTATGTGACAAGGAGCATCTAGCACATTAGTATATAGATTTATTTCATCTATATATCTACTCACAGTTTATTTCATCTGGAATAACGTTGAACCCTCCAATTTTCAATAAAAAAAAACAAATCCTGTCAGTTGTACGCTGGTTAAAAGATTGCAATTTTAGCTTGGGATGACTAATTATCTTATTTTCAACTTCTTTGACTAAGTTCACAGATAACAATTTAAAATAAAATACAGAAAAAGAGTCGCGGATGCCAACTCGAACACATTAATAACAAAGTGATTTGTGACGTTTTTGTCAACGAACTGTACAGTGGTTATTAAAAAACGAACAACTAACTTGACACATTTGGTGTAACGAACGGAACAGTTAGAGAAAACGTATCTTTATGATATTGCAATTATTCTAAGTTCTAGAGAACATTTGTAGGAACGTAGTAATCAAACGTATAGTAATTTATTATTGCTCAATGTATAAACACGCAAGGGTTTATGCACGAAAACATTTTCAGCATTGTTTATCTCATAAAACGTAGGAAATTGCAAATTGTATGTGCGTTTTGAATCTAGCAGTTTTATTACACTTTCTATGCAATATCTAAAACTAACAACAACTGGTTAATTGAATAAATAAACTAGCATGCACATTGCCATGCTTGTATATATATCTAGTCAAATAAGTTCTAGAAAGGAATTCGAAATTGTTTTCATCCTAAATGTTGTCCTGATTATCTCTTCGAACGCTTCAACGTCCGGATTCATTTGTATCGGGTTTATACGGGATGAACAATGTACTGCAGGTATAGACATGATTTTCTGGATTTCGATTTCACATTAATCATTTTCTGCTCCTCATGTCCTTGTGTGCGTTCATCAAAGCTGTTCATGTCTTTTTGCGAATATTGACTACTAATTTGCCCTTCATTGGAAATGCACCAAGCATGTTATGTCTTTAGAAGTAATTAAATATTTTTGATCAACTTATTAATTTATAAACTCTAATTCATAACCGGATGTGTTAAATTGAAAAATGTCAGTAACCAACTTTTAAGTAAAACTGGCTTGTGACTGAAAAAAGGTAAAACATGTTATCAAAGGTTGAATTTCAATAAAAAAGAGTCTTGATTGTTTTGTTAGATTTGGGAGGCACGATTTCGATTCTCTTGAAAAGAACTTTGGATGCAAAACTTATAAATTTCTTGCTTTTGGTGTCATATGGTGAAATGGTTAAAACTAAAAACAGTCTGTAACAAAAATGTAACTGACATAGAACAATACATAAAATGTCAAAACATTTCTATGTAATTTGTCTTTATAGAATTAAAGGAAACCCCATCTCGTACACATGTTTACAAGAGAATGAAAAAGAACCAAACACAAATTTGGGTATCGATATCGTGATTGAAGGATGGAGTTTCGGCTTTAAGTTTCCTTAACTTGCATTTGCAGATCCTACATTAAGACTTGTCAATACAGATTACTCGATAAAGTTGTAGGGATCAATATTTTACGTATAAAATGTAAAGAGAGTAAACAGAATTGTGCACTTGTTGTACAGAAACAAAATGAAAATACATACATCTTTTTTTTATTGTAGATATCATGGAAATGATCGAACGGTTTGGCCAACCTTCTTTTCAAAGATAGAAGACGTAAAAGTGTACATGTAAATTGCGTGTGCACACAACTTCATCAGGAATAATCTTTAGTGCCTAATATCATGTATTTAAAGATATCTTGAATACATGTATTCTTATATTACAAGAGATATATTTACTTATGTCGAACAAAATGTACAGTCTCATTTGTTGCAGAAGCATTTAAATGGCTTACATGTTATTAAAGGATTGGCATGGTTTTTATGAATTTGTGCTCGAGCAATGTAGCAATAAAAAGAAAAGAAAAATAATCAAATACTGATAATATTATAAATGGATATTAATCTTAAAAACGATGTACCCGGATTTGTTCTGTGTAATTCGATTTATGACTTTTGAACAGCGGTATACTACTTTAGCCTTTTTTCACTGTATTATTGTAAAAAAAAAATGTGGTTGACCTAACAGTTATTGCAAATTAATGTTATTTTTGAACCAATTTTCTTTTTATAGATGAGACTTGAGAATGATATAAAAACAAAAATATATTTACAAAAAAATAAAAATATTTCAGGTGTATTGGAACTTTGAACTTACTATTTCTTTCTTTTGAGCTTTTTTTTTATTCTTTTTTATACAATGATTTTTTATAATTAAAATGGAACACTTGTTTACAAAATAACCAATAAAATCCTGTTCCTTTCAGATGACCAAGACCAATGCATGATTATTCTAATTTACGACTGCCACACAAGTGAGTGATTAAGTAAGCTA
Source organism: Mytilus edulis (assembly GCA_019925275.1). Classification (NCBI taxonomy): domain Eukaryota; kingdom Metazoa; phylum Mollusca; class Bivalvia; order Mytilida; family Mytilidae; genus Mytilus; species Mytilus edulis. Next base: position 71,748,546 of record CM034361.1, on the reverse strand, counting down.
TAACATAAGATCGAATCCACACTTTTCTACATAAGAATATACCTGCCTCAGGTCAGGAATATCCAAGTTGTTCAAGACTTTCTGTTTTCATTTTGTTCTCCGAATTCGATTTTTGTTGTTGCTTTATTTGTTTAGAATGATTTAAAAATGAAGCAGAAAAACGCCTCTTCTAATTCTGTTTTAATGTCTAATTCTAATTTTTGTTGAGTCTGCCTCTAATCTTAAGATACTATATGTCTCAAAATGCGACATTGTTTTCTACATAAGTATTGTCAATGAAACAAATTTATCTTCGATTATTATAGATCTTGATAAAATATGAAAGACAAAAAAAAGGTATTAACTTGAATGAAGGCAAGAAAACTAATACCAAAACGATATTGCTATATATACATTGGTTCTTAAATCAAAATGAATAAGTTCATTAAAGAAACAAATTGTTAATTCCAATATTCATGTAAACTGTGTAGTAAGCATTCTAACCCGAATTTTAAATATTTAAGGTGTGATAATAAAAGAAGCAGATATTTCGGATGCTTTTTTAACGTATCATCTAAAGTGACTTTACATTGTACTTGTACTCAATTTGTCAGATATTTAAATTGGAAATTTACCCACTATTGACATTATTCAAAGATAAATAATTCGTGACGCATAGTTAAATGAGTCTAGTTGTTTTGATTCAATAATTCATTTTTGTTATTTGTAAACATATTTTTTAAACACAAAGGTTAATCTAGTAAGAACTATTTTTAACATAACAAAAACATTTAATTCGTAACGGAATTTAATTTTTAACAAATCTGTTATTTAGCTTATACAAACGTAAACCTAATAACAACAAATCTAGTTATATGTAATTCTTTGAAACGACAAGGAAGTCTTATAAGTATAAATAGGGTGCGGTTAAATGGTTCACTTTAGAACAATATTTCTCTTTGCATAGAGTAATCATTTTGTTCATAATGCATATGCAATTGCTGTAGAATCTCGTTTATAGCATTTACAAATATAACAAAAGCACTACCAATTACAATCAGGGAATGATATAAAAGAGTGTTTCCACTACTGACAAACTGTTAACTTAATGTATTGCTCATCATGTTATAACATTGATGACGTACAACTTTTGATAAATTTGACGAAAATTGAAAGCTTCCTAGCTACAAGGAAGCAAGTCAATGCTTTTCTATATATCTTTTTTGCTTTTCGAAATAGTGTTAGTTAAATAGTGAATATGTTTATAAATCGATGATGAATCTAGATCTAGGTTAACATGTTTAATGTTCCTACTTTTACTGTGAAGTCAGCAGGGTAATTGTAATAATTAATCAGCTATAACTGAATAAAATTATTCAAGTAATCATTGAAATCATCAAGTATCTAAATGTCTAATTATATGTTATAGCATTGTAATCTAGATTACCTTTTGATTACATTCGAATTACAATAGGAACAATCTAAAGTTGTGTTCATGGTCAATATGTTACGCCTTAAATGAACCTATATGTTCATATATACATGTACATATCTAATAGATATAAAATTTATTTAGAATATACTAATTGATTTATTTACTTTGAATTAAACTGTTACAGTATCAAAAGTCATCATTAGCATAATTAAACAGGAATTATACACATATTCACAATTTAAAGAGTAAAACGAAGAATGGAAATGGGGGATGTGTCAAAGCGACAACATCCCCGACCATAGAGGTGACAACAGTCGAAGGCCACCAATGGGTATTCAAGGTACGAGAAACTCCTGGACCTTGAGATGTCCTTCAGCTGGCCCCAATACAAATATGTTTACTAGGTCAGTGATACTGGACGTCATACTAAACTCCAAATTATACACAAGTAACTCAAATTCAAAATCCTACAAGACTACCAAAGGCCAGAGGCTCCTGACTTGGACAAAATTGCAACGGGGTTAAACATGTGTTTGAGATCTCAACCCTCCCCTTATACCACTTGTAGAAAAATCAAACGCACAACAATACGCACAAAAAAAAAAACTCAGTTTAAGAGAAGTCGGAGTCCGATGTCAGAATATGACCCAAAAGAAAATAAACAAAATGACAATAATATATAAATAACAACAGACTACCAGCAGTTACTGACATGCCAACTCCAGACCTCAATTAAACTGATTGAAAGATTATGTCAGGCACAATCCTTCCTGTTAGGGGTTTAGTATTATACCATCTTGAAATATATGAGAAGAACATAACCTTTGTCATGCCATATCCCTTCTTAATAGGTCTGTTAAAAGGTTTTGTTAGCTTTTAAGGTGAATACCGCCATTTTTGTGCTTTGTAAAGAATATTACCATAAAATATTGGATGTTAATAACCTGAACGTATAAGATGTCGGCATGTTGAGTTATATTAACGAATGATTTCTTTATACCGATGATAAAAATTAGTAAATGTTTTGACTAGTTTGTGATATCGAAAACCATTGTGTAATAATTTTTAAGTAATACATTAACTTCTTTCGCTAAACTGTAATACATTGGTACATACACGAGCGAATCGTACAAGTTGAGATATATAAACACCATAAGATGGCCACAAGGAACATCACCATCTAAAAATAGATAATTAACAATAGGAAATGAAAAATAATCTCTTTTATCATAAATTTTTGTAATAAGCTTCTCTTTAATGATATAGATATCAAGAGCGAGGAAAAGGCAGTGGTCATTGTAAGTATTAGCGTTATTTAAAGGAAGTTTTACAGGATAAATTTCTTTAGTATGCATACTGAAGTCATCATTATTGAGAGCCAATAAATCATCCAAATATCTAAAAGTATTGTATAATTTTGTATCAAATAAATATATTTAATACTGACAGCTATTTTCATGTAATTCTTTCTGAATTATAATCCTAATTATTGTCCCCTGAAAAATGACAGGTAGAAGACAAATTAAGGTCAGTGTACTGCAGTTACAAATTTTGTGTAGTTGACGGGCAAAACATATGATAAATGATAAGACAATTGAATGTTTCTAACTGTGACATGTGTGATAAATAGGTTGTTTAAAGTAAACAAATTTTGATATGTGGTCATATCAAATGAAATGATTTTATACTTATATTTTTTTGTAGGATTTTTTAAGCAATCCTGTACAATTTTACATATGTTTTAACTGCTAAATGTGTCTTATCCATATTCTAACATCCCGAGACTGCACTCTAAAAATCATGTATAGACAGAAGCCAAATACAAATTGAAACCTCTTTTATAACTTTTATTCAATTGAAGTCAAAATAATCCAGAGATTAATACTAATAAAGTTTAGGGAGTCATAGCCAGTGATGTTGTGAATATTTGTGGTTTTATCAAATTTATGAAATTTATCATATAAAATCCATTCTCAAAATTTTCTACAGTTATATCATGTTAAACCTTTTTTTAATTGCATCATTCAAATGAGTTATTTTGAAATTCATTGTAATCCGATGTAATATTTATTACGCGCGAATGTAATTACTTCTTTAATCAGTTACTTTGAGAAATGATGTAATCATTAATTAAATATAATCATACAATTTACAAATTTATTTTCATTTTAACAATTATGTATAATGTAACCAGACCCATCTCGGCAAGTCTAAAGTATATAAAGGGATAGTTCAAGTTGAAAAAAGATATGCTTAAAAAAGTCCTTCAAGAAATACAATGACGATTTCAGTCATGTCAATCCACTTGTGAACGTTTTCCCCAACAATTATTTGTGTTTTGGTTGCACTATTTTTTCTATAGTTTCACAATGAAGTACCCAATAAAAAAGCCAACAAAAACCTTTAATTTTTTTAACAATTAGTCATTTAAATGTAAAAACTCGTAGAAAGAGTCACAACTTGGTTGGTTGCGTGGTAACTTGCTCGCATCGATTGTCTCATGGATTGCATGGCATCAATTGCTCCCTAATCAATTAATGTCTAAATAACAATTATTTTTTTTTTATTTTCTGTTAAGAATTGACTAATCAGTTCCGTTTCATTGTAATGTGGTTGGAATACGAACGTTACGTCAAATTTTGAAATTGGGGCGTCCGTTTGGCTGTGTGTGATGTACACGTTTGCCGCCACGTCCTGTAAAACCATATGGCCTCTATTACAAGACCTACCTATTGTTTTTATTGTTAACTTCTTTCTTTTCCTGAACATGAATGAAATATTTGCCACTGTATGTTTAGCAACCAACAAGTAATCAATCCGATGTCATACATTCCTATAATTATCACGTGTACGACATGCTAATATTTTGAATATACAAACCTTTTCCGTCCCGTTTAATGTTGTAGTTCTACCTCAAATGAAAGAAGAACTATTTTTACTAAGTAATGGTACATGTACCACAACTATCTGTAAACTGTAGCAAATAACAACAAAGACGTAAGACATTCATTAATTGTATGACTACATTAAAAGAAAAATATATTTAATTTATTAATTAACAAAATATGAAATATCATACAAGACACAAGGACAGTATTATACCTTAAAATGTTTTTGAAAATAAAAAAAGCATCAACCGCTTTCAGTTAAAACCTTAAAAATTAGTATAATTGAAGATATTGACATGTTTTTTAAGTTTTAATAGCTCACTCAACATAATAAAGGAACGATTTTGACTACATAAACCTGTCAATTTTTCTAAAAATAAAATCTATCATTAAAAAATTTACTTCTATATTCAGATTCTTCAATTTCTTCTAAATGCAATTTAATAATGTTTGGTCAGGATATTTAGGTTTACTTTGTGTAAAGGTAAAACACTTAACTTCATCATCCTTTTTTGTTGGCAAGAAGATTCTGAAAAAAGAATATATGTCTTGCTAAATGTGAAATTATTTGAACATGTATATTATTTGATAATGATTAAAGTAACGTAGCAAATTCATAAATGAGATGAAATGGTATGAACTTTGTAATGTATGAACTGTGACGATTCGATTGGTGTATGTGTAAGAAACATGCTTCATGAATAAAGATTTAAATAAGAAAAATCCATGTCAGCCTTCACTGCGAACGTTTCAATCCTTAAAGAACATAATAATAATAACTAATATTGATATTAAAGTGTATTTTATTTTTAAGTCAACCTTCATTCTAAACATATATAGATATATGGAGAGGCAACAACTGGAAAATAAAAAATGGACCAATTTCTTATTCATTTTTGTTATGGTAGCGTTACGAGTCAATTGTCGATATTCATTTCGATGAACAACCGACTGTCACGAAATATCATAACCTTTCTCACATTGGGAATGAACGAATATTTTTTGTTAATATTTTTATTTAAAATGTGTTCCAACAAATTGTTCGTCAATCTCATAAACTGAAATTCAATTATTATAAATAAACCACACAAATCCATTAAATATGATTACAACGATTTGTCTTTGCAAAATAAAGTTTTTGTTTTATATCCTGTGTCCTTCGATTCAAGGTAGTAATATCAATACCCTAGGGTTCCTATGGGAGAATTTCAGATTCAAAAGAATATGGATATTGTATTGCTTTTAAACCAAGATAAATATAACATTTTATTATTTCTTTTATAATTTGATGTTAAGAAGCATTATTAACCATTCATCAAAAAGTCTTACATTAATTTTACTTGTTTAACCTGTTTGTTCTTCTGGGGCTGTTTTGTTCTTTATTTATACAAATAAAATGTCAAAATTTGACTTCTAGCTTAAACATGTCAAAGGTTATAAAAGAAGAAAACATGTTTGATTTAATAATTAGATGACAGACATTTGCGACCAATAGATATAGTATTTTAAATTTATCATAAAATTTCAAAATAGAAATCAAACTAAACGTTTTATATTCTGTTTTTGTTGTCCTTTTAAAAAAAATCAATTTCATTATTAAATATCTCTACAAATATGCCAAACAAAAACTTTCCTAATTTTAAAGAAGTCGGGTAAGTAATTCGAAAACTATATGATTCTTTACTAACAACCAATGTGTTGCTTGTACTATAAATATCATACATGCAACGTCACTAGAATTCTTGACACTCCCCACATGTTCTTTGAAGAGGAACGGGAAGTCTTAACATTATATATAGGGTGCGCTTAATTGATTTACTTGTGCTGAATGACATTTTTATTTCTTTTAGGGTTGTTTTGCTATTTATCTATACAAAACAAAATGTTATTTTCGACCTCTACCTAACGGTAAACAGATACAAAATATTTGAGCTTTTTATCAGACACCAAGAATGTGACCAATATACATATACTATTTTTAATTTATTTAAATGTTTTAAAAATAAAAAGTAAATAAATCCTTTTTGTATTCTGTTTTGTTTTAATAAAGTCAATCGTAAAACGCAATTTTTAGTTGTTAAATGTTTAAAATTAAGGCTTTTGTTTTACAGCATTACTGATCATTCATTATTAAATGTCTCCACATATATGCCAAACAAAAACGTTCATAATTTGAAAGAAGTCGGGTAAAGTAATTCAACAACGATATGGTTCTTAATTTACAACCAATGTGTTGCAAGTACTATATATTATATAATACATGCAAATACGCTCGAATTCTTGAAACTCCCCACCAGTTCTTTGAAGAGAAACGGGAAGTGTTAACAGTATAAATAGGGATCGCGTAAATGTTCCATTTTAGAAAAATATTTCCACTTGCATAGGGTAAGCATTTGTTTCTTTAAATTTATTCAAATATTAGGCAATTAATTTTGAATATATTGTGAAAGTTAAACATAAAAAATACTACCAGTTTATGGCAGGGCATAACACTAATGAGTGTTGCCACTACTGAGAAGAATACACAGAAGAAAAAAATCAGATCGATGAAGTGACTTTTTGACATAACATTGTTGTCCCAAATACATTTGACTTAACTTGAAAGGTTTCCGATTACGAGGAAGCCAATCAATTTTTCACAAATGAACTTTCAATTTTTGATTTGAGTAAAAAAGAAAACTGTTGAAAAGACATTAAATCAACATGTGTTTGACATCGTAGTACATTTATATAATTGACATGCTTTCATGATTAATCTGTTCTAAATCTCTGTATTAAAAGCATGAAGTTTGAGTAAAGAAGGTTTGTAAATTCTATTGACTATTACAACATTATGATGATTTAAATATTTTTCCCATTTTGCCAGATGTTTTGCTATCTCAAATAGGAGGATTACTCATTTGAGTAAAAAAAAGGGTACCAAAAACCTTCTGTCAACTGTGGCCAAAATCAACAAGGAAGTCGGGCCACCATTACTTTTATGACCCGAATAAAAGATAATTTGTTAATATTTTTTGAAATATTAAATATCATACGAGAAACAAAACTGAAATATTACCTCAATATGTTGATGTTAAACGAAAAAAAAAAAAATCATCCGCTTTCAGTTAAAACCTTCGGAATTGATATTGACGTGTTTTTGTCAGTTTAAAAAGCTTACTTAACATGCTAAAGGAACTATTTCGACTACATATACCGTCCCATCAGGACGCTAAAATATTTAAGTTAAATTCAATCAATTACAAATGTAATATTGGTTAAGATCGTTCCTTCAAATTCTTCTAAATTGAATTGAATAATGTTTAGTTATTGAGTCGAGATGTTTTGTTTTTTTTTTGTTTTTTTTTTGTGCAAAGGTAATATACTGTATTTCAACTTTTATTTTTGCTGACTAGTAATTTATTCTGAAATTTGTTTACGTCTTTGCTAATGGTTAAAAATATTTGAACCTGTGTATATAGAATTTCATAATGATTAATGTTACGTAACAATTTAGATATGAGATATAATTATGTGAACGTTTTATGAACTGTAACGCTTCGATTGGTTTATGTGGTAGAGACATGCTTCTATAAATAAAGATTAAAAAAAAAAAAAAAAAAATCAGCGGAGACTTGGAACGTTTCAACCCTTAACGAACATAACAAAAATGACCAAAATTAAATAACTTCAACGTTCAGTCAAAACTATGATTTTTTTTTTAAAAAGATACCGGAATTATTGAGTCAATAACACACAGTTTAACAAGAGCATTTTTCACTTCTTAAAATATAAATAAAACAGAACTATTGTATTATTAGCGAGACACATACATGTCCACAGTATGACAAGCAATAAATCGAATCCGATAAAAAAGAATCAACTAAATAATTATTTAGATGTATAGTTAAGACAACATATGGAAATAGATCAATTTTAATATTTTTTATTTGTCATGGATGCGTTACGAGTCAATCGTCGATATTCATGTCGATGAACAAATGATTGTGACGAAATAACATAACTTTTCTCACATTATTGGGAATAAACAAATATTTTCGTAAATATCTTTATATAAAATGTGTTCCAAGAAATTTACCGTCGATCTCAAAAACTGAAATACAATTATCATTATTAGAGCACACATATCCAGCAATAATGATTGCATCTTTTATTTGAAATGGAACGATTTGCCTCTTCGAAATGAAGTTAATAACTATTTATTTAAGGAATGACTGTCATATTTTTTCTATCTATGAAGAAATAACATAATAAATTTGGTGCACACTGAATAACGCGCGTAGCGGGTTATTTAACAGTGTGCACCACATTTTTATGCTATTTTGAATAGACAGAAAAAATATTACAGTCATTTCTTATAATTTAATTCTAAATTCCTTTTTAAACCGTAGAAAACCATGACAAAATGTTGATGACGTCACTGTCACATGACTAAAATATGTCTATGGGCTCATAACAAAATAACGTCAGCCAATCAGAAGACGTGTTACATCCAAAATTAAATTATTGTGTTATGTTCTATGTCTAACGAATCAAGGTACCCATTTTCAATATCCTAGTGTTCCTTCAGAATAATTTGTTGGGGGTATGTATTGATTAAAGGTACCTGGATTATAATTTTGTACGCCAAAAGCTCGTTTCGTCTACATAAGACTCATCTGTGACGCTCAGATCAAGTATATATATATATATAGTTATAAAGTTAAAGAAGTACAAATTTGAACAGCATTGAGGACTCAAAATTCAAAATAAGTTACGCCAAATAAGGCTAAGGTAATCTATGCCTGGGATCAAAAACTTCTTAGTTTTTCGAAAAATTCATAATTTTGTAAACAGGAAATTTATAAAAGTGACCATATAATTGTTATTCATGTTAACACCAAAGTGCTGATTACTAGGCTGGTGATATATTCGTGGACGAAACGTCTCTCAGCTGTGTGGTCATTATTGTTTCCACGATAAATATAACAATGTTTATGCCATAGTTGATTATTCATCGTAATGGTTTACATGTACTTGTATAATCTGTTTTTTTGGGGGGGAAGGGGGGGGGGTTTATATAAACAAAACAAAATGTCCTTATTTGACCTATAGCTAAATGCAATACACGAAAGAAACATCTTTAATTTACCATTCAGATAACAGTCCAATGTGACTAATGGATATAATATCTAAATTGTTTAAAAACTTGTATTTGTATTCTGTTTTTTTTTTAATAAATCCTACCGTTAAACGTAAATTTTAATTGTTAAATGTCTAAAAATGTGGCCTTTTTCATACATCATTACTTAAGTAAAACTCAATGAATGCATTTTTTATTGTTAGATATCTCTACAAATATGTTAACCAAAAACGTTCATAATTTGAAAGAAGTAATGTAAATTTATTCGAAAACGATATGGTTCTTAATTTACAACCAATGTGTTGCATGTGAACTATATATAGCATACATGCGACGACTCTATATTTTTTGTAACTCCCTAAGAATTCGTGGAAGAGGAAGGGAAGTCTCAACAATATAAATAGAGTGCGCCTAAATGATTCACTTCAGAACGATATTTTTAATTGCATAGGGTAATCAATTTTTTCTTTTAATTTCTTTAAAATATTAGGCAATTGATTTTGAACAAACTTAAACATAAACAAATACTAGCAGTTTATGATAGGGAAAACAAAGGATTGTTGCTACTGCTGAGAAGAATTCACAGAAATTTGAGTAAAGTACTTTAAATTAGTAAATTCTTTTCACTATTACAACCTGCTCATGTATTAAAGTTTTCTCTGCTTTGAAATATTTAAAGCTGTTTTCTTTCCTATCTCAAATGTGATAATTACACATTTGAATAAAACAAGGGTACCGAAACCCTCTGTAAACTGTGGCCAATCACAACACGGAAGTAGGACATTCAGTAATTTTCTGACCATGTGAAAAGAAAAAAATAGTAAACCATTTACATGAATTAAACAGTGTTAGTGAATGTTTTTTTTTGTTCTAAAATACTATGCAAGATACAAGAACATCGAACATACTACATTATTATGTTGTAAAAACTATATATCTAGTATTCAGCCACTTTCGGTTAGATTTTTAGAATTATTTCATTGAAGAAATGTTTGCTGGTTTTTAATACATGTAGCTCAATAAAAGCGTTTGACTTCATAGCTGTATTATTAACTGCAAACAGTTTCAGTAAAAATCAACTATTCACAAATGTATAACTGTTTAAAGATAAATGTTTTTATCCTTTCAAAACACTATTGAATAAATGTCGTTAACGTATTTCGAAGTGTATTTTAGATAAGTTTCAATACCACAAAAGGAAAGTTGAGATTGATTTTGTGGATGATGGTCCTAATCGTCTAGTAATTAGGGCCTAATACAAGCGTTTTCTAATTTAAGATAATAACTCGGAAATTGCACCTCAATGTTAATTACAACAAGTTGAAGGTTGGAATTAATTTTAGGGGTGATGGTGCCAATTGCTTAGGAATAAAGGACTTTGCCGATTCTAGATAAAGCTTATTTATTGATTCATATTATTATTCTTATATTTTCTTATCAATAAACTGTTGTATATAATTATAATAAATGCATATTATTTATATGCAACATTTTTTTTTGAGATAGAATACTATCGAGATAGAACTATGCATTACATTAAAACGAGAACAGTGTAACCTGCCTAATTCGACATACTGAGGGACCATACGTGTTCCTGTATCAGGAAAAATAATACTCACAAATAAGAAAGTTTCCAAATGACTAAACTGCAGTACAGTCTTCACAAATGAATAACAAAAAGAATAAACCACTCAATAAGATACTTCTTCGAAGATATCATATAAAATATTGACAATAATGTCATAAATAGTGCAGGAATTAAATTCGTAATTTGTAAAATCAGTCAAACATAATTTCTGTATAAACATTAAACTTGTAAATTGAGCTCATGCCCACTTACATATATCAGCGCCAGGTAATTTGAATTTTGGTTCACTAATTCTTAATTCTTTATAAGGTGCCGCTCTGTCTATGCTAGGAGCCGATTTGTCTAGGTGCCGAATTGTCCGAATGCCGATTTATCTGTGTACCGAACTGTCTAGAATTCAATCCATTAATTAGATTTCACTTCGCGAATGAAATATAACAATTGCAAATTGTTCCTCCATATTTTCCAGTGAACTGTGAATTCAATTCACCTAGTACTATTATTTTTTCGCAGCACTATAATTGTTCCTTCAATTTATCATAATACGATTTTACATAAACATTTTTTAGAAAAATTAAATAACCCAAATCATTTTACTAAGTGATTTTAAAATAGATATTGCAACATCCCAACATTATACAATTTGAACGTTGTCCTTTCAATAGTGAACATCCTTCAGTAATGCTTATTAATCGAATTGTTTAATATGGCATACCGTTTTTATACTATTATAATGTTAAAATATTTTGTTAATATAATAATATATGTTATGAATTATATAAAAGATCATAAAATTGAGAATGGAAATGGGGAATGTGAAAAAGAGACAACAACTCGATCAAAGTGCAGGAAACAACCGAAGGCCAACAATGGCACTTCAACTCAGCAAGAACATCCTGCAACCGGAGGCGTGTTTCAGTGGGCCCCTAAACAAAAAAGTGTATTAGTTCAGTGATCATGGACATCATATCAAACTCCGAAATATATAAATTATATTATTATATTTGGGGTATCTATTTTATTAATAGGTAAATAAGAAATTGTTTATACTTATAAGATATCTTACAAAACAAATAAGATAAGACAGCAAGTGTTCAATTCCATATTCCGAAAGAAAAAAAAAGGTATTTAATTGCAAATTTTGATCAAACACAAAAGTACTTCAAATATTTTACCATAATCAGGATAATGTTACATTTTATCGCACGTGATATATTTGATTTAGTTTGTTAAATGTGTTTTCAATTCGATTAGATATGTTATCAAATTTGTTTGAAACTCTTTCATATTATGAGATATATTTGTAATGCAGAAATAAAATATATAAGATATTGATAAAATTGAGAATGGATTTGGAGAATGTGTCAAAGACACACCAACCCGACCAAAGCACAAAAAAGCAACCGATGACCATGAATGACACTTCACACAGCGATAAAATTAAACACCAAAAGGCGTGCTTCAGCTGACCCTTAAACAAAAATATGTACACGTTCGGTGATAATTGAGGCCATACTAAACTCCTGAGCATATAAATGAACTACAAACTTTTATAGTTTGTAAGATATTTTTTTAATAACAAGATACTGTTTTTTTTTCTATCTAAATTAGATATTATGATTTCGATACGTTATAGAAACAAAACATATTCAATAAAATAAATGAGATCTCTATACATAATTGCGAATCTATGAAATCCTAGTATATACTTTATAACATATCTAAATTAATTTCAATTACAAACATCTCAATTTTGTTTTTTTTTAAGATATCTGATAAAATTTATGTGGCTTTTTTTTATAAGTTTTGCAGTGTATAAGATGTCTGACAAACTGAATACGATATTTTGAAAATGGAAAAAAAAAAAGAAAATTAAAACAGCTTGCTATAGTTTAAGTCATTTCTTTTTACATTTGTATTTTAATGTCTTCAAATATCCTTCAAGGTTTTAATATAGTCTTTGCTTTTAGAAAATCAGCACAATACTGTCTCACGTTATCAGAATACAGTTAAATTTAGCATACCGATTTGTCAACTAATATTCAGTCTTGTAATACTAATCATTTTGCATCCAAAAAAAAAAAAAAAGAAGTGCCTTACTTACTTGTATTTAAATTCAAATAAACAAGTGTGCTAGAGGTGGATTTGTGTTTGAAATCATTGTTTAATCGAACAGAAAGAATAAATATTTAAGTGATATAGAATCATTGTATTTTTTTTTAAATCTTTTTTATGTATTATTATATATGATTATTGAAAGACTGAATAAGTAGTTAACGATAAATCTTACGAAGCGATGGATCATATAATTATGATTCAGTACACTACAAAATATAATATATAACAAGTCTAAACGGGTACAACATCACAAAAAAAAAACACACAGTAAAAGAACAATATGTTAGATATTTCGGATAACAGATGTCCTTCCTCGGTAATAGCACGATGTCAAATGAATCATGTCAATTCAAATTAAGACTCTATCAAAATCTTGAAATTTATACAATTTAAGCGAACGCTGGTACAATTTAAAAATTTCCAAACACGGCACAAAGCCTAAAAAGATATGCCAAAATAAAAACAGTTATTTGCTATGTGAACTGGCACAACTCTATATTCCCAAATGTGGTGACAGTTGAGATGTTAAAAAAGTGTGTGGAAATACAGTCCCAATAAACAGTCGTGACCGATCTAAGCTGGTATAATATTTAAAATATGACAACGGTAGAGCAAATGCACCAGCGACTGCGTATTTAAACATCCCAAATTATATATAAGATCAGCAGGGACATATGAATATCAAACAGATGCATGTTTATACTCACCATACTTTTGAAATAACTCCTTTTAGGAAAACAAATAAATATCCTACTTTTTATGAAAGAAATACACTTCCCTTTCTAATAATATCTTATGTAGAGTATCACGTGGTAAAATGGGACGTGATAGGACTGTATAATTGTAGTAATTATCATAACACATTATGTCTCTTTAAATCAAAAAGTTTGAATCATGTTGTTTTATTAAACCCAAAAGGTATAAAACAAATTACATTAATAATTTGTGTAAATAAATGTATTATACTATATGGTGCGATGCAAGAGAGAGAGAGGAGATTATCATTTGTAATGGGAGTGTGTTTTTTTTTCGTTTTCATTTTCCCCTGCAAAGAGATTGTGTACGTTTACCTGTTTCTCCGGACAATTTATTGTTTACTATTTTGTTGATTGTTAATAATATTGGTTAAAAAAATTAGGTTGATAAACAAAGTTTCAAATCTGTACCATTCATTAAATAAGCATTGTAAGTAGAGATGTCAAAAGATCTGACATTTAATACTCGAGTTCTCGGTTAATTTCTTGCGAGTACGCGAGTACTCGGATAGAACTTTAAAGTCCAGTGAATTTTTTTTATTTTTGTTGAGATGTGGTAATAATTCACAAAAACCTAATTATTATAATATGATGGCATCGTTTGACATCTTCGCGTATTGTTACAGAAAAATCAAACTGTATGAATCAAAATTATATTTGAACTTTAGTTATGCGTATTGATAGTCCTAGAACAATGGATAACGGACAACCACTTCTAATTAAATAACTTTTCATAATCGAAATTATTGTTTGTGTGTTCAAGAACCAAATCAAAAACTGGCCAATTAAATCATTAATGTGTTAATAACGTCTGACTCGACAGACAATCTGTATCAGTTAGTAATTTTTTGTATTACGACTTGTCTAATAATTGGTCAACACAATAGTGGATTTAAATCACTTATACGAACAAAAATTGTATTTAAAATTAAACAATAATAAAGTTTCAAATAAACATTTATTACATTCAATGTAGATTTCATACCAGATTTACAAACAAAAGTAGGTTAACGGTTTAGGTCATAAATTCATAAAAGTGTTAAGTTGTGTACAAACACCGTTAAACTGTCTCTATTTAGTTGCGGAGGGTCAATCGCATAGCACTTTGAGTGTGCTCTCGTTCAGAAATATTATTTTATCCACAACTGCAGACAGAAGTCTGTTTCTAAGTTTTGTTGCAACAAGTCCTGCACACAAAACAATTCTCTCGAAAGGAACACTTTTGCCTATAATAGATAACCATGAGTCAGAGAATAAAAAGTAAAAACACAAAAATACTGAACTCCCAGGAAAATTCAAAAAGGAAAATCAAAAATCAAAAGGCAAAATCAAAAGTCCAAACACATCAAACGAATGGATAACAACTGTCATATTCCTGACTTGGTACAGGCATTTTCTAATGTAGAAAATGGTGGATTGAACCTGGTTTTATAGCTAGCTAAACCTCTCACTTGTATGACAGTCGCATCAAATTCCATTACATTGTCAACGAGAAGCGTTTCTTATCTAACAAGTAATATATTTTCAGTTGTATAACGAATTTGTTAAACGAACAGGAATTATTTTTGAGTGTAATGTGAGTACGAAATATTATGGGTGTCTTTCATTGATAAATGAACAATTCTTTTTTTAGAAATAATGAAGATACACAATGAGGATGTTATTACGACATCATTATACAATTGAATACATTTTACAGGATTTTTTAGCAATATTTTATTGATTCTATTGATAAATTATATCACATAGAAGTATGATGATAAATGCATTGTATATATTATGTCTAATAGTATTACGAAAGATATTTCAAATGGAACTTAAGTGAGAGTTAATGCAAGGAAATATATCTCAACATGTCAGTCTGGTTTAAAGCAGTTTTTTTAACATTAGCATATTAATTGTCGTCCTTAATATGCATCAAATGTACAGCTGCTTGTAAATCAGACATCCATTACCATCATAGTTATATTTTGCAGTGTTTGTGTCGTGAGGCTGGTAAGCACTTCCCTTTTCAGCATCAAGTGTTGTTACAGATTTATATCCATCATTTGTATGTTTTCAAAACAGCACTAATCATGATATGCAGGAATGAGTAGGTTGCAGGCAGTCTGAATTTAAAACAGGGAAGCACTTTTTTTTTTATACTCCCTTTTTAGTCAAACGAAACATAGAAATATAAGTATAAAGGAAAACTAGAATCAATAAAATATTGCTAAAAAATCCTGTAAAATGTATTCAATTGTATAATGATGTCGTAATAACATCCTCATTGTGTATCTTCATTATTTCTAAAAAAAGAATTGTTCATTTATCAATGAAAGACACCCATAATATTTCGTACTCACATTACACTCAAAAATAATTCCTGTTCGTTTAACAAATTCGTTATACAACTGAAAATATATTACTTGTTAGATAAGAAACGCTTCTCGTTGACTATTTCTAAATTAGTTGAAACTAAATAACATGAGAAATTAATTACAATTAAAAGATGTATAGGAGAAGCTTCAGGGCTGTGAACAAATACTGATCCTTGAATTGTGCAGGTGTCAACAAAGAGAAACAAACCTATTTCGTATAGGCATCAAAGAGATTCATTGATTTTAAAAATTAAATAACCAAGTACATGTATATTTCCAAGACATTTTTGTTTTCACTTTTTTTAGCGACAAAAAAACCCAAATGCAACTCTAATCAAAGTTATTGTACAATGGGAACAGAATCCAGCTATGAGCAACAAGGATTGCTTCATGAAATGTTTTCTAAGCAAGCAAAGAAGACGCCAGACAAGATTGCAACTGTTGAAGACAGCGGGGCGAAAATAACATTCAAAGAGTTGGATGAAAGTTCTGACAAACTTGGAAAACATTTAGTTCACAAAGGCGTTAAAATAAATTCGTGTGTTGCAATTTATTTGGATAAAAGCATTGCGTATGTTACTGCGTATATTGCTATTCTAAAAGCAGGTCAGTATTGGTTTTCACTTTTCTTTTATAATTTAAGCGTTTTCATTTTCACAAATTTGCAAGAAAACTGTCTTTGTTTTACATATATCTTAAATTTACTGGATCCAGTTTGTGACTAAGTGAAAATGACAGAACACTCGTTTTGCAAAGAAAGCCCGTGGTTCTCGTTTTGAACAGAAAGCTCTGTGTCCTCGTTTCGAAAAAAAAACTCTGGGTCTTCGTTTTGAAATGAAGATATGGGTCCTCATTTAACCTGTATGACCTCTTGATAATGTCTTGATTAGCAACACTAAGCAAACAATGAAAGAGCCATCACTAAAATATCTGTATTTTATTATTTTAAGTAGTTCAATGCAGTGTTTATACTCATTTATCGGTAATTTGTACTTAATTTTTCCCTTGATGTGTACTCGCTGATAATGTCAGTATCAGTGGACTGGTCGTGATATAAAAATTATTGGGTTAGTACGCAAATGACATGCGCGAATGCAACGCATAAGGATCTACTTCCCCCTTTCATTCACAAAAGTGCACGCGCTTTTTTTTTCGCAGAAACGCACGAGATTTTTGGCGAATGAAACACTTGACATTGTTTGAAACTTTCACAAAGTCAGTTTAGCCTTTTTGAACGATTATTGTGAAAATGTGAACAGAAAATGCATGAAAAACCCTATAGACTTTAAAAAAAAATGCTTTATGTGAAGTACAACTACATATCGTCCATGCTGAGTTTTTATTCATACCAATACATAGCCTGGTGCTGTTCCAAGTATAGTTTTCTTTTTCTGTTTCTTAAGAAGTATTTGTTTTACCTGTTCAGTCACTATAAAGTGTTACAATTCATATTTAAACGCAACACATAAATAGTGACCAAAAAGGTACCGCTATCGCAGGAGAAAAGCTAGAAAAAAATGAAATTGATGCATTTTCGACATTTTTGTGGGACCATCATACACAATTTTAAAAGATGTGGTTTCATTGTCAATGACAGTTATTCATAAATTAAAGAACAAAAAAGTGAACCGTGATATCAAGGATTGGTATAGTAAATCCTTGGTGATATTCATATGCGGATCTATTCCAAATAATTATGACATCTTGAAAGGCTATTATATTTTTTTTTTCTTTGACGCCTTACATCGACAGGAAGGCGTCAAAGCAAAAAATAAAAAAGCCTTCCAAGACGTCATAATTATTTGGACTAATGCGGCTCTATAAGATACATTTTAAAAAGGGAGGTATAGCAGGGAGCGTTACACAATAAAAGTCTGCTCTGACCAGAATTGTAGCCTTTATAAGGGGTGACTGTGACCCGGGTCGCCTACCCCTAAATTCGCTTCTGAAATTAAAGGTAACTGCAGGGCCTTTAAACTCCCAAGTTTCATATTTCTGGTCTGTCTTGAAAATAAATGAACATGGTTTTGGAAAAGCAAGCATTGTAAGCTAAAAGTTTAGTGACGTCTATTAAAATGTTTGAAATAATTATGAAGTCGACAGGAAATGATCTTGTTCAGATAATTTAGTCGGTTTACATTGCCTCTTGAGTCGTGTATAAATGTCTCCTCTTCTTAAAATTATTTGAAATCAATGTGATCGTTTTCATGATGAACACTGGGCGAATAATGACAAAATAAATGTATTTTCATCCAATAATCTAAGTAAAATATAATTATAACTTGTCGTTGAACTCAAAATGATGATCGATTAAAATCAGCTGATTCGTATCATTCTTATTTCTGACTATCAGTTCACCTATGCTGATGCTTTGTGAAAAATAAAAAAAAATTGACTTACCGGTATGCTACTATTATATTTGGCATTGTTAGAGTCATGTCCAAAGCAGAATATTAATGCAACGCAAGCAATAATTCCTTTTCGATACTTTGTGCAAGAGAACGCCATGTTTATTGCACTGTGACAAAATTTCAAATGACGTAGTGCAGCCTATGACGTCAAGTGTGATTCGCCGTGATTCGACGCAAAAAAGAAGTTCCTTTGTTATTTTCTCTGTTATTGTAGGGATTTTTTTGTTAAATTACCGATAAACAGAATAAAGGACTTTTTGTTTTTGATACTGACTTTATCACAGAAAATATAAGGCTCACCCTTCGGGCTCACCTGATATTTTACTGTGATAAAGTCAGTATCAAAAACAAAACGTCCTTTATTCTATATATATCTCAAGACCGTACGGTGACCTATAATAGTGTAAATGTCTGTTTATTCGGTCTCTTGTAAAGATTTGTCTTATTTACAATCAGACTAAATCTTTGTTTTTATATTTAATGTTTCTGACGCAAGATATTAATCTAAAATACCGAGGACCATGCCGTTACAGTCAAGATAGGAAGCTCGCGGGTACAAAATTTTGAGCAAAAAATTAAACATTTGTTTTTTTTCATTACAAATTTTATTTATTACACTAAGAGTCATTACTTAATGATGTGTTACAAAAATCAACCAATAACATCGATTCTGTTTGCCCCCAGATGGCTTTTGAAATGTTTATATCATTGAAAATGCTCAAAATCATCTCCCTTGGTCCAAAAATGCCATGTTTTGGCATCAAAATTGAAAGTATCTTTTTAACACATCGGTGACCTATATTTTTTTATTATTGTTTTCAAATAAGCTGTACATAAACTAAATAATTGTAAAATTGAAGCGATTTCTGTATTTAGGTTATTAATTTATTTCAATATTACTAATATTTCTCCTATTAGTTCAACAGAAAAAAGTACCTTTACAAAAATGTATGCTTTTTTCCAAGGCAGATTGTGAGCGTAAATGAACAGTGACCCCAATTTGTTATTTTATTTTTATTTTAAGTATTAGATAAAGTTCATTTATAGAAAAATATAGCGAAATCCTATATTAGAAAAAAAATATGATTTAGACCCGCGAGCCCCCTTAAGTTGAGGTTCTAGTATTGTACTAAATATTTCCCTCAGAATCAAGGATTCATTATCTGATCGAGTCAAAACAACGACAAACAAAGTAACATATTAATAGCAAGTGATATTTTTAATACACTTTATCTAAAATTTGTTCGACAAATGTTACATGTAATAACCAAACCGGTATAATCTTCGTGGCTCGGTATTTGTATATCCCGTAATTGCGTTATTTTTTAACGATGATTCTCGTAGGCTTGTCTTTTGTTTTTGATATGTGATTTGTCTATACGTACTTTTGGCGTTTCTTAAATACCTATGACGTTGCTCTGTTCTTATTCATCCCTTGATTGTGCCATTGTAAAACATTTGTGTATGGTTGTCTTTCATTTCCGCTTATGTACTTTGTCTATATGCCTTTTTATGTTGCTTTGATATATATATATGACGTGGCTCTATACTTACACAGCCAGTCATTGTGTTACTGTACTTTGATAATTTTGAGTATTATTTTCTTTACTTTTTGCTTATTTACTTGGTCTATATTCCATTTTGTACTTCTTTGTTACACATGGGTATATTTTATAATGCTTAGGATTACAATACAATGTTGACTGATGTATTCCCAATTTGACATGTTAACCTTTAGTTCTGTTTATTTTGTTCACACGTCAATATAATGGAATTTGTTTCGACTGTCATACAAGTGAGAGGTTTAGCTAGCTTTCAAACAAGTTTTAATCCACCATTTTCTACAAAAGAAAATGCTTGTAACAATTCAGGAGTATGACAGCTATTAGCCTTTCATTTGATGTGTTTGAGCTTTTTGTTTTGATATTTGAGACTTTCCTTTATGAATTTTCTCGAAATTCAGTATTTTTGTGCTTTAAATTTTTTCAAACCTGATTCAAACCATTTAAAATTTACTTCAAAATGAGTTTATATTCGAAATGAGTACATGATAACAAAAACAAGAATGTGTCCAAAGTACACGGATACCCCACTCTCACTTTCATTTTCCATCTTCAATGACCGTGAAATAGGTTAGAAAAATCTAAATTGGCATCAAATTAGACAGATCATATCATAGGGAATATGTGTACTAAGTTTCAAGTCGATTGGACTTCAACTTCATTAAAAACTACCTTGACCAAAAACTTTAATCTGAAGCGGGACAGACGGACCGACGGACGAACAGACGAACGAACAGACGGAGGCAAGACCAGAAAACATAATCCTCTCTACTATCTTAGGTGGAGCATAACAATACTTATAGATGACCATTATCACCTTTGTCCTAATTAGACATTCTTTATGCCCATTGACAACGAACCATCTTCCTTACGGGGTTAATGATTTGAACACATTCGAGACACTTTGCAAAATATTTTTTTTAAAAACTTTTGCAATTAAACACTTTACTGTGAAATTTCCATGCAGAACGTGTATGAAACAAGAATATCAATATGCTGACATTACCACATGACGTCTGTAACATATGTACACCATGGAATGTAAGGCATATCAATGTTGAATAATCTTAAAGATTTTGCCAGTTGTCTAAAGGGTCATCAAGAAGTGCCATTTCAAACCGTTTGTTAACCCTGTTGTCAGCCAATTTTTCAAGATTTACTATAAAAAAAAGATTGTTAGTATCTCAACACAATTCCTAAAATTCAAACTGTATTCGGTTCTATATTAAATAGTAAAACATTATTATAATGACCCCAAATATTTGATTCAAATAACTCTTTAGCTAAATTACGTTGAACAAGTTCTTATTTAAACATTTGATTCCAAATTGCATGTACATCCAAGATAAGTATGAAGATATGATCCTCCTAAAGACACAATGATGAAGTCGTTATTGTCATAAAACCTGTCAGTTTTCCTATCAAAAGTCGGTGGTTCTATCTTGGTGCATTAACATCCTCAATCAATAAAAACGAACCGACTACAATTAACACAATAGTGATGCAAGTATCGTTACCATCAATCAATCATTCAACCAATCAGAAACGGTAATTCTTATAATTGTAGACTGTTTTATGCAATATGAATCGACGAAATAGTTCAGAATCATAAGAGTAATTGGTTCTGATCTGTTTTATGTTGATAGTCTGCTCTTGTGTTAATAGACACGTTTACACAAAATATGTGTAATCAAAACTGTAAATGAACATTGGATTACTATCATTGAATCGAGTTCATTGTCCTTATTTTATGTTTTTAATGACAAACAACTTGATATCGAAACAGGTGCTGCTTACCTACCCCTGGATGTGATATACCCACTGCCTACGATGAAATCTATCCTTTGTGATGCAAAGCCAATAGCAGTTATATCTAATAAACAGTTAACAGACACGCTAGGTGGTAAGTGAAAGATAATACAGACAGAAAAGTTATATTGCATCTTAATCAATAAAAACATCTTAATTATTTTTCAGAATAAGTAAATTTAAAATTGTCAAGGACTAATTTTAAAACAGTAAAGATTTCTGATTACCAGTTGTAGTGAAATCATATGTAAAAGTAAGACAGCAATATACTACCAATGCTGGACTCATCTAGAAGATAAAATTAAGCTACAAACAAAAACTTCGGAAATGTCATAAACTCATGAAGGTGAATGGACAGGTTAAGCTCATAGCTTTTCAAAATTAAGAGCAAACTCTATGCAAGTAAAAAGTGCAATTCAGTTACAGCGGATTCCATTGAGTGTGTAGCGAAAGGAAATATATTTGGTTAGCTTGCTTGTTAGCTGGACCGTGAAGTCATCATTAGATCAGGTAAACTACCCTCCTTTCGAAGTAACATAGTCCAACAGACAGATCGTTTGGTTTTCTGTCGGACTAGTCTATTCTTAAAGTGGGGAAGTTTACCTAACCTAACAATGACTTCGCGGTTCAGCTAACAAGCAAGCTAACCAAAAATATAACATTTGGCTACACACTTTATGGAATCTGCTATATTATGTGGCTAATGCAGATTTTGTAAAACACTGTTTGTTTTAGGTTTGTTGTAATGTGTGTTTTTCTTAACTCAGTCAAGGTTTGAGCAAAAGTAAAATATATGATAAAAGAGATGAGTTGCATATTGTTAATTATCCTCTTTCAGATGATGACGTTCCCTTGTCATGCGTGTTACCATCTTCTGGTGTTTATAAATCTCTACTTGTACGATTCGCTCGTGTATGTAACAACGTATTATAATTAGGCGAAAGAAATCTATGTTTTACTGAAAAATTATAACCATATTTTTAACTTGCATACACACTTAGTGTCCATTTAATCTTGTTTGTGTTTTGGTTTAGAGATAAAACATCTATGCACATTTATTGAATTGGAAGAAGAACTAGTGACATGGGAAGCAACTCTTCCAACAGATTTGACTTTAGACAATCGCGCTTACATTGTATATTCATCTGGAACAACCGGAAAACCAAAAGGTAAATGTTTTTGAGTAATGCATAATTGTATTTTTTTTTCATCATGATTCAATCAACGCTAGTGAGTGTCTTGATATTCTTTTATCGTAACATCTTCCTACTGTGTTGTGGTACACCACCGAGAAGATAAAAAAAACAGCAATAACATCCATGTATGTTTTATTATTTTTATTAATAAAGTGTTTGATTTTAATCTCACGAAATACTTGTCTCTAACTCTTTCGAAACATTAAGGACTTTCTTTCTTATGCAAACTGCATTTCACAAGAGGCTTTATCCATATTGATATATATTTGCAGATGCTATATTTCTTACTATTGATGGTGATTTTACATGTGAAGATTGATCGTTAGCATATTTTGATCTATATGTTGAAAGTTTATTCAAAAAATCGAAAATCATGTGAAAAGGGCAAGAACTTTTGAAAGAAGTCAAATAATGATATCGACCATCTGCTTTATATATCAGATATATTCTTTATGTCGTAAGTAACTACAACCCTATTTTTATTCCACTAATATGACCTACCAAATTATACTATTTACCGTGTATGTTATAACAGGATCAACACGACGGCTGCCACATGTGGATCAGAATCTGTTTATCCTTCAGGAGCATATGCGATCACCCTAAGTTTTTGGTTGGGTTGGTGTTGCTTGGTCTTTAGTTTTCTTTCGCCCCCTTCTTCATTAGGCAAATATTGACTGACGAATTCAGTTTGCTGTTCAATCTATCAATTATTGTATTTATATAACATTGTATTGTAAAAATAATAAAAAGGAGTGACTGAATCTCCACTGGTGTGAACTTCTAAAGATCAACGGATTATCGATCAATCATCTAAGTCAGTTCAAAACCTATCATTATGGATGAAAAATATAAATAAATGATGGTTTTATGTCTTCTATATATCATTCTTCAAAAAGTTTAAAAGTGAGTTTCACGGATGTGTGTTTGTCTGTTCCAATAATCGGGGTTTAGAAACGGTAGGTAACTCGACGTAAAACTTATTTATAGCTGTTCGTGGTATTTGTGGATTATTTATAACAATTACTTGTTTTTGTTTTTTGTGTGTACAGATATTATAACACATGCACAGGTATTATTACAAAATTATCATGATAAGTGAATTGCACTAAACAATAGTTTTAAAGTTTTTAACAACTTTAAACAGTTATCTTCAAATCTTTTAAATACCTAATTTTTCATTCATATATTGCATAAAAAGGTGGTAAACCGGTTAATTACTGACACATACAGTTGAACTAAATCTTTCAAGATAGGGCATATTAGATTACATCATGGATTTATACAGTTAGAATGATTCGAATATCATGGGTAACGCTTTATCTTAGTTTAAAAAGCCTTGATTACGTTAAAACTACAAAGGGTATTGAAATATAAGTTAAATCATTTATTTGATAAAAATGTTTATTCGTCTATTATCTTATTCTTAATTTCAACACTGTGTTATCATATGTTAAATACAGTTTCAGTTGCTTAATAAAGTACTTATGTATCTTGACCCCAAAGGGTGACTGGGGAATAGAAATATGGTCACTTGGTCTTCTCCCGACCGGCGGTAAATTTACGCTTGCTGAAGTGGGGCGTTCGTTTGGCTGTGCGGGATGTATCAAGTTCGCAATCGCGTCCGGTCAGAATGGGGACGTTAAATCCGATGTCTCAGGTAGAGCGAATACCACGCTCTTTGCACGTTAAGAACCCTTGCAACAACTCTTTGAGGGGTCCGTAGGTGGCCTGTTGCAAGGCAAAATGTCTGCCCCTATCCGATAAACCCTCGTTTTCCAGTGGCAGTCCAAATTTCCCCGACCATCATCCCAGATGGCCTCTACTGTGACAAGACCTACCTATTGTACTTATTGTGAACTTGTTCTCGTCCTGAATATGCATGAAATAGTTGCCACTGGACGTTAAGCAACAAACAATCAATCAACCAATGTATTTTGATGGTGTTTAAATACAACACTGTGTAAGATAGGTTATAGAATACTAGTATTGTATAATACAAGGTAAGAAAGAAGAAAAATCAACGAAATCTATAGAAGCACACTGTAAAAGAGGGACGAAAGATACCAAAGATCATATTATTAATTATTAATACCTAATGAAATCTTTATATTGTCAGTAAATGTCAAATGGGGTTCGAGAAAATACAATATATATGGGGTCAGTAAATTCCATATTGGATAAGAGTGAAATTTGCTGACCTCACATATGTATAGTATTTGGTCAATAGCGCACAATATAACGAAATTATTTTACCAACTATCTTTAAATCTGGAATTTCGATGAATGCTCTAGTATCAAATTGTTAAAATATTTAATATAATAATGAACATACTTTAATTGGTCTTTTCAAAATAATAAAAAGCCAACAGTGACAACGCGTTAGCTTGTTATGTGATTTTTGCACTTGTTTCAATCGCTAATCATCATTTGCTTCATCTGTTGTCCTAGTGAAATGTTTTAATATCACTAATATCATGAATATCCATATACTAGAATAAACCACTCCCGCTTAACTCATATGGAATTCCGATAGTGACATAACATTAATTTTAATTTTGTAAGGGCTGAGGGTTTGTCCACAAAGAGTAGAAATAATTTACGAATAATTAGGGCATGAAATTTCTTGCATTTTATACCAGTATTTTGTTCACTCATAGGATCAATACTTTCATACACTTCACACATGACTTTTATCTTATATGGTAACAGTTATCAGTCCACACTGGAGATTATTATTTTTGTACCAATGGGGAAAGTCTTTGCCAACGGAGGTGCAGTAGTTTCATACCAATTTAAACATAAAGCTGGTTTTAATTTGAAGGAATAATTCTACCGCATAGTTGCTCATTATCTTCATATAACAATAGGCACAAAACCATATATATTTTGAAGGAATATCGTGTCCTCACATATCATACCACTGGAGACATGCAATCTTCCTTGTTTTATTTTCGTAGGAATAATTTGTCCACACAGAGGAGCAGTATTGTCATACCACTGGAGACATGAAGCTTATCCTTTTAACCAAGATGATAGAGTGGCCTGCAACATATTTTTCCCATGGGAAATGCTGCGACCATTATTAAAAGGTATTTTCATTAGATGTTTTTCTAAATAAACACCTAATACGTTTGTAAAATTATAGTAGAAAGTATAAGCATCTCAATAAATATATCAAGCTTGATTTTAATAAACATTGTTAAAATGAAACAGCATTTGTGTTAACAAAGTCATCATTATTGATCATGATAATGATATTAATTGGTTAGTTCACCATTTCGTGACAATTTTCTCGAGTCTAATAATTTTTAATTCATTTGTATAAACGGCTGTAGTCAAATTTTGACCTATTTTGCTCCTGGTAGTTTTTAAAAGCGAATACAAATTAATACAAACAAAGTGTAAGTATGTTATAAAACCATAACATGCATTAGTAAAAATAACCTGTATCTTCGATGAGTTTGTAATGTGATTGAAACAATCTCCCACATTAGCAGGTGTAGTGTTTTGTCAGATTTTTTCAATGTTTATAATTTAATTTTGGTTGTCACACGTCATCTTTTTAACTAAATTATTTTTGTTTATCAGCTCATAGACATGATTGTGTCTTGTGACCGTGACGTCATCAAAGTCTTTTAAATGATTTACTATTTGGAGAAATTGAATGACATTAGAAAATAATGATTGAAATGTCTTGACAATAATTTTATTTGCTATAAACCTGATTAATAAACTAAAGGAAAGAAACGAAAGGTCGAAATTTCACAGCGATCTTTTGATATCGTATAGTAAAAAAATGTTCAAACCTGTGTGACGAAAAGAGAGGACAATACTTTTGGAAGTGTAACTTTTAATGTTAAGAGTTGGTATTTTAATCAATTTGTTGAACAGTGGAATCAAAGCGGTAATTGATTTCTGAGATGTAAACATGCACAGTTCAAAAGTTTTAAAATATTGCTAGATTATTCAATCGACTTATCAACACCTAAAACTTGATATTAGATCTTAGTTGAAACAAACGGTGTTTTAAACTTCTGAATATATTACAATGCATTTCGCATAAATCTGATAAACATTTCAATGTTAAGAATTCTATCAATTTTACCCCCAAAAAAAACTTTTAAACGTGTTCTGACGATACAATCTATTGCTTATTTTCAATATAAAAAAAAGGAAAATATTATAATTTCCAACAAGACACATTCAAAGGAAGTCAAAAGATATAGATCACCATAGGGCCTTCGAAAATGAGCAAAACCAGTACTTCATAGTCATATTTAAAATTCAGCTTAGATACAAGTAACTTGAATTTTCTGTGGCTTGTTTTTCAGGAATAACAATGAACATCATACCAAGCACAACCATCTATGATCCATATTTACTGTGTAAATACATTAACAAAAATAAGATTACACAAATGATGTTCACGCCGTCGCTTTTAGAAACAGTTATCAATACTCCGGAATTGATATTGGAGGAACTCAAAAGTTTGAGGTAAAATATAAATATTTCACTTCATTTTTTTTTCCGTTAGCTATTTGCGTGACATATATCAAGTTAGTATACAGTATGACTAGTACTACCACATTATTAACTTGATATAAAGTTTGATGATAATGGTACAAAAGTCAGACGCGTGTTTTGTCTTAATAAGACTCATCAGTGACGTTCAGATCAAAATAGAAATGAAGCCAAACAACTACAAAGTTGACGAGCATTTAGGCCACAAATTCAAAAAAGTTATGCCAAATACGGCTAAGGTTATCTCTTAGTGGGATCAGAAAATCCTTAGTTTTTCGAACTTTTTTTTTAAATAGAACATTTATACAAATTACCCTATAATTGATATTGATGTCAACACCGCAGTCCTAACTACTTGGCTTGTGATACCATCAAAGACGAAACGTCCATCAGCCGTGGCATCGACCCAGCGGGGTAAATAGTTATCAAAGGTGCCAGGATTATAATTGAAGACACCAGACGCGCGTTTCGTATAAATAAAACTCATCCGGAAAAAATCGGGTCACCATTTTTTTTTGGTACATTCATGTATCAAAAGAAATAAAATCACAACATCTGCTTTTATGAAAATTACTTTATTTGAGTTATCTCCCCTTAATGTGCAAAGTAAATTGTCTATATGTACCTCAAAATTCTCTTACATAAATCACATGCTACTCTCAAAATTTGCACATTTCATCAGACCAACGTCATCTGCTACTTCAGAATCCAAGATGGATGAAGACATCCGAGCCAGCTTTAATACCTACAGTGCAAGCGAAGGCTATCTAGTCAAGGTCGTTAAATACTTCCATCATCATAGCTAAAAACGAGAAAACATCATATTTTCTATTGCTCAATAAACGAGTTTTTTTCCAATCAAATAACTAGGTCTTAATATCCGTATATTTGAAAATGCTTAGGTAGACTTTCTAGCTAAGTACTATTTAATTTCAGGCAAATTTGGATTTGTGGCGAAGTTGTGACTACAGCGTTGTTTGCCAAATGTTTCAAGTTATTGCCATTGGTTCAGTTTTTGAACCTCTATAGTACATCAGAATGCCATGACGTTGCCTGTCAGGATTTGAATAGTTATTTGGAAAAAAATAAGGTTAGATTTTTATCACCTCATCGATAGAACACGTAGTATTGAAAATAGGTATACTCACTTGAAATGTTTCATCAAAGTCCAGTCATACGTTTGTTTGTATTAAACAGTCAGCTTTGCGATCAAGATTTGCCTTTTCGAATTGATCTATCTTATCGATATTACACATGCAATAAATTTTACAATTTTCGCAAATAACACTTACAAGTGGTCACTAAACCAAGTCAACTATCAGGCTGCCTTGCTTTGCATAAAAAGTAACAAAATTGGACAGGAGAACGCTTGACGAACAATGAAAAATAGCTGAATGTTGTTACGTGTTGTTATTATGTGGTGAAGCTAGTTGATGAGAAATTTAAATATAACATCATGTATGAAGTCTATGTATGTGCTGCATTCTTTAAGATTAGGCAGGGAACACTAATATTATCACTTATGATTTATTCCTTTTTACTGATTTTTGTTTATTTAGAACTTATTGACCGAAAGACGGGTTTGTCCAGTTGGTTCAAGTTTACCTGGTGTTGACTTCGTTCTTATTGACAAAGACAACAAAATACAATCCACTGGAGGAAAAGGAGAGGTATATAAATATCTAAAAACAAATGTTTGCTTAATCATGTTCATTGGTATTAAACTGATAACCGTCACTGGAATTACGATTTCCACAATATGGCGACGGCATATAAGGCTAAAATCTTTAAAGTGATTTTTTTCTAAAATAAGGCATGTTTTTATCAATAGTTACTCAGCTGCAAGTTTTTTTCTATACCACTTCATCCTATTTGAATCGAAACGGTGCACTGAAATTGTCTAAGCGCTTTGAAAAAAAAATGCCGTCGGAAGATAATCGTTACTTAGAAAAAAATCCAATTGTCAATTCTATGTTATTATCTTTAAATTCGATCTTTTAAGCAT
Organism: Mytilus edulis; assembly: GCA_019925275.1. Classification (NCBI taxonomy): domain Eukaryota; kingdom Metazoa; phylum Mollusca; class Bivalvia; order Mytilida; family Mytilidae; genus Mytilus; species Mytilus edulis. The sequence goes on along the minus strand of CM034361.1, from coordinate 71,718,794 downwards.
ATCTCCAACACTAAAAAACTATGCTTGTATTGATATTTTCTACGATTGTTAAGAAGTCAACAGATACGCATTTATCTATGATCACTTAAAAGAAAGCGTATCTGTTAACTTTCTTAACAATCTTAGAAAATATCAATACAAACATAGTTTTTTAGTGTTGGAGATATGCTTAAAAGATCAAATTTAAAGATTTTAACGCTTTTATCTATGATCACTTGGAATCCTTGGAAACACAGCTGTAGACCTTGAGGCAAAACATGCCCTGGGTGACCCTTTATTTAACTGTGATATACCATATACTGATTTTAAATCTAATATTAGAGAATATGTTTTTAATATTTTGAAAAATGAATGGAGTAAAAAAGATGATAATAAATTACATGAAATTAAACCTAATTTAGACATACCTTTTAATAATTTTATGTGCAGAAAAGATCAGTGTGTTATTTCTAGATGTCGTATTGGTCATACTAGAATAAAACCCGAGTATCTTTTAAAAAATGAAGATGAACCACAATGTGTACCTTGCAACTGTAAGTTACTATTAAACATGTTTTAATTAATTGTATTGACTTTGCTGATATTCGTAAGAAGCATTTCAATGTCAATAATATGTATGATTTATTTTTAATAATGTTCCATTTACAAATATTGTTGCATTTTTAAAAGAAATTGGAATTTATTATAGAATATAAAAATGTTATTATATTTAAGTCGTTTTTAATTTTTACCACGTTATCTTACTGTTGATTTTTATTAGTAAATAATCAATTTGCTTAAGTCTAGAATTTTAGTATATTGAAGGACTTTTTGTCTTATTTTAAAAATATGCTTTAAATTGTAAAAATATTCGAATTAGCTCTCGCCGCGATGTAGCCTTTTTGTGCTCATGCGGCGTAAAGCAACCAACAATCAATTAATCTATGATTACTATATTATTTTCTACTCATTAAAGCGAATACCCTATGAGTTCTAAGCTTTAAAGTTGAAATCATCATATGGTTAATTTTTAAAGATGCAATCAATAGTTGGTTGACCGGAGTTGTAGCTGCTTAGTCTTAAGTATTTTTATATTGAGTTTCTTGTACAATTGTTGTCTGTTTGTCTTTATCTTTATTTGTCCGTCGTAGAGTTGTCAGTTTGTTTTCGACTGGCGCAGCTGTATGTCTCTCTGGATTCATTTGCCTCTCTTTTGCTTATTATGGTGTCCTCCTTTATCAAAGTAGCCGTTTGACACTGATTTGTGCATTCCTACTCGACACCATTAACATAACATGTCCCGAACGTAGCTGTATTACGTCATATATTTTTATTTCAGTGCTTAAAGCAGGTTTAGGAATTTTGTATTGTGTACGATTACTATCTTAACATCTTGTTATGGATAGTCCAATATATGGCGGAATTATTTGTAACTATATACATCATGTACATAGTCAGTTCCGAATGTATTTGTTAGTCTAAATTAAAGTATGTTTCAATAACAAATGATAATCCTAATAATTTACAAAAAATACAATACAGTTCATCATAATATTGTCAAAAGAAAATAAAACAGTGGATATAAGAAAAAACACAAACAATGATTAAATATCAAAGGTTTTCGAAGTATTATCTTGTTGCTACCTATTCCAAAATTAAAACATAAATTTCTTCACTTTTGAATTTAGAAAATATATTTTTAAGATCTATGTTGGAGGACCAACTTTAGCCCATGGGTATCTAAATAGACCAGTTGAAGAGCTAAGATTTATAAAAGTGCCAGAAAGTTTAACAACAAGTCATGGGAATCGACTTCATAGAACTGGAGACTTAGGATATATATTATCTGATGGAACATTAGAAATTTGTGGCAGATGTGACTCATCTGTCAACATTAGAGGTCATTCCGTAGATGTACAGGTATATTCATCGAGAGGAGTCCTGTGCTTTTTCTGCATTTGGAACTGATGAATAAAATTATTACTATATTTTCAAAAATACACGATAACTGTCTATTTGTAATGTAACAGTTTGGTATATATTTTTTTTTACATTAGCTTAAAAGCGTATTAAGGCGACAGTAATCTAACAACATTTTAACTTACTTGTTTATTTGATTATTTGCAAACGCTTCAAAACTTTCAACAAGAAAAATAATTTCCACTCCAATAACATAGTTTGAATTGACACTAGTAACGTTTTTTGTTACAAAAAAATGTACAAATGAAGATGACAATTAATTAGAAAAAGAAGAATTGCAATCTTTTAATTTAAAAAGCAAGCTGCAGTTTTCAATTTGTTTTGTTCAAAACTGCTGCGATGCTATGCCTCAAAAACCACCTCTGAGATAATTCGTGTTTTTAACAAACGCTATAAAAAGATGTGGTATGAGTGTCAATAGGATAACTCTCCATCCAAGTCAAATTTGTGAATTTAAACGGTTATAGGCCAACGTACATTATTAAACACGGATCCTTGTTTCATACCGAAAAGCAAACGTTAAAGGACCCCAAACTGTCTTACCTATATAAAAACAGTATGTGCTAAAGAATATAGTGAACATATCGAACATAAATTTATAATAACTGTATCATACATCCTTCGTATACAGGGATTGAAGACAACCATAATTGAATGTAAAGGGGTAACTTCCTGTGTAGTTTTAGTTAAAGGACAGGACGATAAAGACAAGTTCCTGGTGGCATACGTTGTACAAGAAGAACAGACAACTTTGAAAGAAATAAGGGATTCACTCAAACGAAGAATACCTTTTCATATGATTCCATCATATTTTGTACCTTTAGAAAGGTATTTTTGAATTTTCTCCTAGATGCTTTTTTCATCTACAAATATTCAGAAAAACGTTTTGAACCAATTGGAGTGTTCAAACCCATTAGTGAAAATTAATTGAGAAAAAAAGACCAGCAACTACAAAACAGTGATAAATCCATATCAGTACAGAATTTGGTAATATTAGAACATTGATTTATGATTATTAGTATATAATGACATCTACGATTACTATATATAAGTTTTTACCTACAAAACAATAACATTTATTCAATAATAAAACTCAGAACATAACTTTATGTTGGAGTGGATACTATGTCTTTATAGCATAAGTACCGAGAAACTATATCGTTATGACAAGTTTGTGACTAACTTACATTCTAATGAGGAATTATTGAAAAGGGAACTTTGAAATTTGCTCGCTGTTGAAATAACGACTAATTCTCCTCCTCGGCCTTGAAGTTAGACAAAGGTGTGCAATGTTGTGTGTCGTGAACTGATAACAATGAAAAGGGAAATAGGGAATGTGTCAAATAGACAACAACTCGACCATAGAGCAGATAACAGCCGAAGGCCACCAATTGGTCTGAAATGCCGCCCGAAAATTGCTCGACCGGAGACGTGCCTGCGCATGCCCCTATACAAAAATGTATTCTAGTTTTAATAAGTGATTATGGACGTCAATCTAAACTCCGAAATGTATTTAGAAACTAAAATTGAAAACCATGCAAGACTAACAAAGGCTAAAGGCTCCTGATTTGGGACAGAAGTAAAAATGCAACCGGGTTAGACATATTTTTTTTAAGATCACAACCCTAGTCTATCCTTAAAATTAATGAGAAAAAACAATCACACAACAAAAAGCAAAGTAAAACACAAATTAAATGAAGTCCGAGTCCGATGTCAGAATAGGAAACAAAAGATACTATTCAAAATGGCAATGGTGTAAAATAATCAAATGACTACTATCAGTTACTATCATTCCAGCTCTAGATATCAATTAAACTGATATAATGATTGATTGATTGTTGGTTGCTTAACGTCAAGTGGCAAATATCTCATGCATATTCAGAACAAGTTCACAATAAATACAATAGGTAGGTTGTTGCAATAGAGGCCATCAAGGATGATGGTCGGGGAAATTTGGACTGCCACTGGAAAATGAGAGTATATTGGATAGGGACAGAAATTTTGCCTTGCAACAGGCCACCTACGGACCCCTCAAAGAGTTGTTGCAAGGGTTTTTAACGTGCAAAGAGCGTTGCACTCTCTTTACACGAGACACCGGATTTAACGTCCCCCTTCTGACCGGACGCGACTGCGAACTTGATACATCCCGCACAGCCAAACGGACACCCCACTTCAGCAAGCGTTTTACTGCCGGTCGGGAGAAGACCAAGTGACCATATTTCTATTCCCCAGTCATCCTTGGGGGCTGATAAAAAGATTGTGTCGCCATCATATGAATATCAAGTACAATACAAAAATAAGTGAATTAATATTAAAGTCAAAATATGCATTTTTTATGACTGGACAACAGTTTCGTAACTCCAGCCCTTCATAAATATGTTTAATGGTTTTTATACATGCATTGTTATATCAGATTTTTTTTATTACATGAAAGAGTTCAAGAAAGATAAACTAATTCAAACATTTTAAAATTGTAGACTTCCAATAGTAAAAACAACAGGAAAAGTAGATGAAAACGCTTTATCAAAGTTAGACGAAGAAGTAAAGAAATACCATAATCTTACTGCAACTCAACTGACTGACATGGAACACATAGTTGATAATATCATGAATATCTGGTTTGAAGTCCTTAACATCCGGGGTATACAGTTGGATGACAACTTCCATGAATTAGGAGGGTTAATATTTTTAAATAATAAATTTGCGAATTAAATGCATGCGTTACTGTTTTTGACAATTTTGAAATTTAACTACAGTATGCAAAATGCTTCAATGTACATTTGATATCTTCTCAATCAAACCTATTTGTAAAGTTAGGAAAACAATATACAAGTGGTTTTTTTTGTTTATATAAAGCCTCGGTCACACCTTTACGGATAGCTCCAACGGCTGCCTAACGGATAACTTTTTTTCAATCCGTTGATGTCCGTTAGACGTCCGTTCTTATCCTTTAGATGTCCAGCCGTTATATGTTCGTTTAGCATACGTTTTATCCGTCGACGTTTGTTCTGTTCGGTTGAAAATTTTAAGCATGTTCAAAACTTTCAAAGGACGTCCAACGAATGAAATGTCAGTTGAACGTCCGGTATGCGTCCGATTTGTACGGTACTCATCCGTTTCGTTTCCGGTCTGTATCCGTTACTTGTCCGTTATACATCCGTTGTAGGACTGGTACACAATTTCACGAACGGCCTTCTACCGGATGTTTAACGTATAAAACGGACGTTGAATGAATGTGAAATGGACTTCTTCCGGACGTATAACGAATAAAACGGAGGATGAACGGATCTGAAACGGATACATGCTAATTGAAAATTTCGTTTCAAGAATGCCAATTATTAGTGTGTCAGATTTCTTGAGGTTCATGAATTTTCATTATTCATAATCGATCTTACAGAAAGGGCCCGTCTTCACTATCAATCAGCTCTTATTCATGCCAGACACTACCCTTTCGTGGCATTTTGAAGAACAAACATAAACCGGTTACACAGAAATATTTTGAATATTTATGCAATTTACAAGTATTATTTTTGCCGCCTTTAATTTTTCCGTATAGCTTTTTCATCCGTTTTATCGTGTATGCCTCCGTTATGTGTCCGTGTTGTCTGTTCTGTCCGGTATGATTCCGTTTCACGTACGTTGCTTACCCGGTGGTGTGTGTCCGTTATGCATTCCTTACTCGTCCGTTGTATATGGTCAGTACATCAACAGACTCCCAATGGATAACAATTTTGTCAACGGACAACTTTTATTTTCATTCGTTAGGCGTCCGTACATGGTATCCGGTAAGGTGTGATCAAAGCTGTAGGATCTGTTTAATCAATTATCAATTCCGAACACATGTATCTGTAAATAAATGACTCAAACAAAAATGTAAATTACTTCAATGTTGATTTATCGGATTATTACTCTGCTACACCACTTTGCGAATATCATACAAATAACGACGTGATGCAACCAAATTGTTAAAACTAAGATGTTGAAATATTCTGCTGTAAGTGAAAGTGGTAATGAAACTAATATCACTTTTAAATGTTTACCCTGCTGATGTCCAATCACTACACCTGTGATATTTTTGCTGTTTGCATTTACGTTTATGTTTCAAAGTACATGCACACGAGGATAACAGTGTTAAAATTGATTGCTTAATGTTCTTAATAAATAACGTTATATTTGACACTTTTATCCAAATATTTTGTATAATTCAATAAATAGAGAAAGGAAATGGGGAATGTGACAAAGCGACAACAGCCCAACCATAGAGCAGACAAAAGCCGAAGACCACCAATGGCTCTTCAATGTAGCGAGAAACTCCTGCACCCGTAGGCGTCCTTCAGCTGGCCCCTTAAATAATATGTACACTAGTACAGTGATAATGGGCGTCATACATAGATATGAAAGTTTATGAGTTTTAATAATGGATTCGGAAATTTTATGACAAGTCAAAGCATTTCTGCAGGAGTAAACAAACAATAATTACTATCTATTGACTAGAACATGTAGAACGAAACAAAAATTGAGAGAATAACATTTAATCATTAAGGAGCAAGATAGGGTTGGTGATTTGCACTAGACGTGATGCTAAACACATTTTCATCTACAACAATTTAATGAATTAATCCGTATAACAAAAAAATCATAAGTCTCAACCTTTTAAAGATTATCTAAAGATAACATTAAATTAAATAAGTCACTATATCAAAATTGTTATACATTTGAGTAGTTAAATATATAATACATATTTACAAATGTGTATCATGTACTATAAGTGCGCTATCTATTTTTTTAATACACGTAACTATATGATCACCTCATACGATGTGGTGGTATTGTTGTTATTGATAACAAATCCAAAGGTTCAAGTATATAAAACCGGACTAGACCAGTTGCCTTACATTTCATTACTAGATAGTTTTCAATTAAGCAACATCTGCTAAATTTTTATCTTAAAGAAGAACTCTTCTGACGTTTCAGTCTCATCCAGTCTCATTGAAATCTCGTTCTAAAATTATTTCCAAAACAATAGTCAAAAGTGGAAAATAGCAATGGATTTGATAAATATCATAATTAAATTGTGTATTTCCAATACGTAGTTTTTGAGTAATAACATTTTCTGATTATATTACTAATCTAGTCAGTCTTTTTAGCCAAAATTTTGAGAGAATGTGAGAGGGTTACACAAAATGATTTACCAGAAACATGTACATCCCTTATAACGTTTTCGTTGAAATTTCTTAGATACTGTATGTATTTTTTGCAATCATGTATATCAACTTGAAATAATATGCATTTTGTTCTTAAAACTGAGAAAATTCACAGATCTACAAAAATGACAACATGGTAAATTTGACACGAAAAGCATCAACATATGATAAAAATTTCTTATATTAACACCTACCTATAGTTTTTTTAGTTGAATTTATTCAGATTGGTCCATTTCATCTTTATTGAGAGTATGAAAAAAAGTTTATTGTGGAACTTTGATTTTTTTTCACGATAATAGCCCAAAAATTGGTAAAAATTAATAAAAAATGGAAAAATCATCAAAATTATGTTCTTCCAAAGGGCTGAAGCAAAAAAAGAAGAGCACCACCATATAATTTTTTCTTCACTTATTGTTTTTTTACAGTCATATAAACCAAAAAAATCAGGTTTAGAAAAAAAGTTTTTTCTAGAAATGTTTGGCTCCTCAGAGGTATACATCCTTAACTTCATGATCGTCAGCCTCAATCATTCTCCAAACATGCCGGACTATACTCAAGCATTCCTTGTTCCTTATTTGTATGGACTTTTTTTCAACATTTAAGCACTCTGAAGTCTGTTTTAATTAATATTATTCTGAGAAATATTAAGATGAACCATGTTTTGTTTCCAGAAATTCGATGCTTGCGGCAGAGCTTATTACAAAATTAGAAAAAGAATTTCAAGTTGATCTACGTGTTTCTGACTTATACATATACACAAACATTAAACAACTGAGTCAGTATATAGAAGCAAAGAAAAACAATAAGACGGAAGAACTCATAAGATCCGAATTGACAGTCAATCTGAAGGATGAAGTCAACAGACATAAGTTGAGGAATATAAATAGGTAAGGATTGTTTAATGTTTAAAAATTTGTAATTCAGTAAGCAATTTCGTCTTATTTATTCTATTACTATTTGGAATTATTTGTTAAAGAGTGTCTGCAATAGCGTATTTTTTGCATTTGTTTTTTTAGTGCATACATGTACTCATAATAGTATTCTGAAGAAAAAGAAGAAAGATAATCTGGTTCACAAAGTGCAATTTTGTGAAGTGAGCTTCGCTTATCTGATGATTTACACAATGCGATATATTTCCGGCATGTTGTGTAATCGTTTATAGCGGTTTCTATAATTCCTATTTAAAACGTGTATACATATATCATCTAAATGATTGAACCCTATTATTATTATTTTATTTCGTTAAAAATACAGTTCTGTTGTTGTTAATAATTTCTGGTTCAATTTATACATGTTACGGTACTTTTTCAAAAAGAAACAAATACCCCCTTTCTTCCCCTTCTTCTTTAAAAATAAATTTCCTTATTCACACTTACATGAAAGAGAATATTCCAAGGCCGTAACTAGGCCTCTTATTTTAGTGAGGCAAAATAATTGAGCTGAGCGAAGCGAGGCGAAATGTTTTTTTGGAGGGTATGAAATGAATGGTGCAAAATGGAGCATCGGTAGTTACAGTTTTGTTTGCAAAAGGGAATTAAGCTTTCCTGTAAGCACCATCATACAGTCGCATTTACAAAATATTAAACTCGCTTTTAAGCTGACATAGAGTAGACAAACTAGGGATAGAATGAGGTAAGATACATGTATATGATTTTATCTATAGAGTAAGTATATATGATATGGGTACAGGGTAATTTGAATGGAGTTTTTGACGTTTACATGTAGGTCCGTAATTTCAAATTATTTCTGGAAATAGTCGATGGTATTTTAGATCCAGAATCTATAAATTTAGGGGGTAGGGGTTGGGGGTGTCCGATTCCGAAACCCAGAATATAAGAAAACGAAATTCCGTAGTCCCGAATAAATAAAGACAAAATCTTGTGTTAAAGGTTCTACCATTCCTCAATAATATCAAATTGGAATATGGGATATTCTTTCAATTTCTAAGGTTAAAGAAACATGCATAAAAACTAATCCTAAGTTTCATATTATTTATATTTTATTTAATCTGTAAGAGAAAGATTAAAGTTTGTGAAACGGAGAAATGAATACGCAGACAGGACTGCCCCCTTGCGATGCCCAGTACTTGATTTGTCAGTCTACTTATCGTTTTTGGATTGTTCTAATGAAGAATTTATATGCAATACTCAGACTCTGTTCACAAACAAGAGCAAGAGCCTGTTTTTAACAAGAGATCCATGATGATTACCGTTACTATAGGTTAATGTAATCGAGAAACATCCCCCATTTATGGCACGCCGTTTTTATATTTATTCAAATTTGAATATATCTTATTTATTTAACAAGATATCTTATTAAGTATAAGATATCTTTAATTTTTATAAGATATCTTATTTAATTTGAAAGTAAATAAGATATCTCTTTTAGTTTATAAGATATCTCTATTAGTTTATAAGATATCTCTATTAATTAATAAGATATCTCTATTAATTAATAAGATATCTTATACAGCATATAAGATATCTAACTTCTTTATAAAGATATCTTTTAAATACATACTTTATAAGATATCTTATTAATTAATAGAGATATCTTATAAACTAATAGAGATATCTTATTAATTAATAGAGATATCTTATAAACTAATAGAGATATCTTATTAACTTATGGAGATATCTTATTAAGTAAATAAGATATCTCTATTATTAACTATATTAAAGATATCTTATATAGTTAATAAGATATCTTATAAATTAATAGAGATATCTTATATTTTAAATAAGATATCTTATATATTTAATAAGATATCTTTATAAACATTTTAATAAGATATCTTATTTAATATATAAGATATCTTATTTAATAAATAAGATATCTTATTTAATAAATCAGATATCTCAATTAATATATAAGATATCTCATTTTGTTATTAAGATATCTCAATTAGTTTATAAGATATCTCAATTAGTTTATAAGATATCTTATTTAACTAAATAAGATATCTCGAAATTGAATAAATATAATAACGGCGTGCCATACCCATTGAGATGCTGAGTTATATCCAGGAAGAATAGTTAAAAAGGAATGATAACAAATAGAAATTAAGGTTGAGACATAACAACAAATGACTATTATATTTATATTTATATATATGTATAAAAAATAATTAGTGTCGAAATTTTAGTGAGGCAATTGCCTCACCTGCCTCAAGGGTAGTTACGGCCTTGTATTCTACTGTTTTATTTTTGATATCTATTTTAAAAAGTTTTCATTAATCATTTATTCATATTTTCGAAAATCTCATCCGACCGCATCTCGATGCATGGTTATATAATGTTTGTCTTTTATAATTTGTTTTATCTTTTTAATTATTAATTAAGAAAATAAACTTGGTTCTAAATTTAAACAAATATACTCAAGTCTGTTGAATCAAAGGCATATGTAATAAAGGAACCGCTAAACAAGGTATTTGCAGTACTTTGTTGCTATGAGCTTCCTTCATAGTGATCTTGTTGTTGAACATGCAATTATTGTATAATTTAAATAATCCCATTTGAAATTAATCCCTATACTGACTATGTACACTTAAAATTGCATGCTCATCTAGATCTTTTGTCATCAAATTTCAGTATATCAAATAGAATTAGTAGACATAGGTAACTAGTCCTTATAATTGAACAAAATTACATTTTAGTAGAAAACTGTTTTAACGTTAATTAAGCTCCTTCCCGAATCGCTTGAGAATATTCCAAGATATTGTAAGTCAGGTCGTGGAAGAATCGAAGCGATATCGCAGGAAGGTCGTGGGAAAATAGGAAAGTTCGCTGTACCATCGTATAGCGAGGGTGTAGCGAAAGCTTAATTATTGTCGTTGCTGGTGTCATGACCGTGCTGTTGTCGATAATTATAAGTATTAATGACAATTGGAATTAGTTAGCTCGCCGAATGAACGTGGTAAGATCGTAGAATTATCGTAGCAAGAGCAAGCTATTATCGTACAAAGAGCGTGGTAAGATTGTGCTGCAATCGGATACCTGGTGATATGGTCGTATTGGGAACGTGATTAACCTATGGAGATCATGATAATCGTGAATAAGCGTGTTTAATCGTAGCGAGCTCGTTGCGGAAGCATAATGAGGACATAGTAGCATCGTGGAAATAACAATGCCGCTCATACCGTGACCTCACTATAATCTGAATTTGTTTTTATTGACAATTAAATTCTAACTGCGACCAAACAACGCTTATAAAACGACTATACGTTTATACCATCAACCATGCCGCGATCTCACGAGGATCTGAATTTATTTTAGATCGCACTGATCGTGATGCGATCTTGGTATACTGTGACGGAAGATGTCTTTGTGTTTGCTGTTTTATTGTGTGAGAATGTTTCATACTGTCACCAGGATAACTATAAACATTAAAGACGCAATCAAGTAAAAATGACAATTTTAAATAATTTCCAATGAATACTTCCCCGGTGTTATCACTTCTAAGAAAATGACTAATGTTTAATCTTTATTATTATAATTGTGTTAAATATTCTGTTGATACAATTTCTTACAAGTTATGAACAAATATTGTCTCCATCAATGCAGGTTCTAAATTTCTTCGTTATGTATTACGTGAAAGGTACATTCTTTTAACATGAGTATGTATGGTTTTAAACATGTAATTATGTCACCCGATCGACAATGTCGGGTGACATATTGCTTTTCCTCTGTTTCTTTACTACAATTATTATTATTCTTCCAATGATTTTGTCCGGCAGTTTTCTTGGCGACAATGGAACCAATCTTAATGATAGTTGACTATAATGAGGAACACAAAATTTCGGGTTGCAGTAGGTCAAAAGACCATTAAAAATGGCTGCCGTTACCATGGAAACGGAACAAATGTGAAAAATTCCACTGTTTGGTTTTGGTGAATTATTTGGAGATGCTATACTTGGAATCATTATATTTTGATATAATGTATGTGCCCACTATATACTTGTTTTGGATGATTTTTGGCACTCATTGAAACTACTATGTTGCCATGGAAACTACACCAAAAATTTCCAAAATATCAAAATGCTCCAAATTTAATGAAACTTCACACATTGGAAGATGTGCAATTTGGCGTTGGAATTTGGAAAATGTCTACCGTTATCATGGAAACAAAGCAAAAATTGTCAAAATGCTTCAAAAACCTTAAAAAGTGGCATTTACTTTCTTAAAATGGTAGGTCAAATCCATTGAAACTCTGATGATATGTTCCCTTCCATGTACCAATGTGGTATCTGCCTTTAGAAATTTAGAATGGTCTGTGTTACCATACATGTAGAAACTAGCAAAATGTCAAAAATGTCAAAAATTTCAAAATGCTCCAAAAGTCATGAAACTTTCTATGATTGTTGACTGTCAAGTCTGCATGAGACTTTTGGAGTTGGAATTTCCAAAATGGCCACCGTTGCCATGGAAACTGCAGAGATGTCAAATATTTTCAAAATGCTCCAAACTTAATGAAACTTAATATTATTGTCAACTGGCAGGTATAGATGAGACTTTTGACTTTGGAATTTTCAAAATGGCTGCCGTTGCCATGAAAACAGCAGAAATGTGAAACTTTTGACAATGCTCTCATTGTACTGAAAATTTACGGAAAGATATATACCAATTCATAGATCTGCATTCACTGTTAAGTTGTTTTGAAATGGCTGCCGCTTAGTGGCAATGGGGAAGGGTAACATTCGCTATTGCTTGCAATGGCAATTCTAGTTTAATTATTGATTTTTGTAGCTTCGATCAAAAGATAAAAGCTTTTTGGTATCAAAAAAGTAACATAGACAATAACAGAAACTACACACATGGAAAAGTTTTACTGACAGGTGCTACTGGATTTCTTGGATCTTTCATACTGAGAGAACTGTTACTACAAACAGAGGTAATACTTAAGCTTAATCATTGCAACAAAATTATTTCAAGAGGAAACTTAAACTTTTTAAAATCAATTTTAAAACAAAAAGATGTGGCATGATTGCTACTGCGACACATTTGCAAAGTTCACATACTATTAGTGAAAACAAGTCATACTAAAAGAATTGTATTTTATTGTGTAATGCTTCCCCATTAGTTTTCCCTATGATGTGCATTTTAGGCCGCAGGCAACATTTCTTTAGGGAACATATATTTATTCTAGTGAGCTTCCCCCAAGCATGCTCGGGGGATGCCTGGAGCCTTTTAGAGAAGCTTCTTCCATTAAGAAGCAATCAAAATCCAATAAATGTCAATCAAAAAGCAAATCAACTGTGAGTTTACTATTTAGAGCTTTTATAAGAGCTTTTATAAGCTCATAAAAAAGCTTGTTATTTATAGTATTAAGTAAACATAAGCTGCATATGAATTGTTTTGAAATTGCAAATGTTCATTTTTACAAAGAATATTTTATGATTCGTACACTCCAAAATGTAATGCTAGTGCACAATCAAGTTATATTTATTACAAAAACAAAGATTTGATAACTAATTCAATAAGTTTAAAATGCGCTTTTATTGTTACATGCAAGTAGAATTTTTTTATAATAGTTTTTATATTCTTTAATCATTTCATGTATATATATACCATTTAATAATGTTTTGATTAGTTATGAAGTAGCAGCTGATTTTACATTTAACACATCTAAACCACATAAGCAATAAAAGTAATTCATCAACTAGCTGCGATGCATACAGGATTGAACTTTGCTTGACCGCAGTAAATGATAGAGATACAATTTAAGTAAACTGTTTACCTAGACATGTATTAATTCATGTCAAAAATTAGCAGACGATGATTTGATCAAAGATCACAACAGGATAAATTTGTAAAAGTTACTTGCAATTAAAAATAGTGTGCAAACGATCTCTACTCTATTTAATACTAATTAAAAGATTGTTATAGTTCTAACAATTTAACTTAACATATGGCCTTCTCGACAATCATACATATAAATAAATAATCATATTAGAATGGAATTAAATTAGGGAAAATGCTAAAAAAATTGTTTGATAACGAAATATTTTAAACATTTCTTATAAGTAGATAATGAAGAAGAAGCAAATACAAATGTAAACTGCAGTATGTGAATTTGATAGAGAGTAGACGTCACCCATAAAAAAAATAAATAAACAGCTGCGCCAAGGCCGTAACTAGGCCTCTTATTTTAGTGAGGCAAAATAATTGAGCTGAGCGAAGCGAGGCGAAATGTTTTTTTGGAGGGTATGAAATGAATGGTGCAAAATGGAGCATCGGTAGTTACAGTTTTGTTTGCAAAAGGGAATTAAGCTTTCCTGTAAGCACCATCATACAGTCGCATTTACAAAATATTAAACTCGCTTTTAAGCTGACATAGAGTAGACAAACTAGGGATAGAATGAGGTAAGATACATGTATATGATTTTATCTATAGAGTAAGTATATATGATATGGGTACAGGGTAATTTGAATGGAGTTTTTGACGTTTACATGTAGGTCCGTAATTTCAAATTATTTCTGGAAATAGTCGATGGTATTTTAGATCCAGAATCTATAAATTTAGGGGTAGGGGTTGGGGGTGTCCGATTCCGAAACCCAGAATATAAGAAAACGAAATTCCGTAGTCCCGAATAAATAAAGACAAAATCTTGTGTTAAAGGTTCTACCATTCCTCAATAATATCAAATTGGAATATGGGATATTCTTTCAATTTCTAAGGTTAAAGAAACATGCATAAAAACTAATCCTAAGTTTCATATTATTTATATTTTATTTAATCTGTAAAGAGAAAGATTAAAGTTTGTGAAACGGAGAAATGAATACGCAGACAGGACTGCCCCCTTGCGATGCCCAGTACTTGATTTGTCAGTCTACTTATCGTTTTTGGATTGTTCTAATGAAGAATTTATATGCAATACTCAGACTCTGTTCACAAACAAGAGCAAGAGCCTGTTTTTAACAAGAGATCCATGATGATTACCGTTACTATAGGTTAATGTAATCGAGAAACATCCCCCATTTATGGCACGCCGTTTTTATATTTATTCAAATTTGAATATATCTTATTTATTTAACAAGATATCTTATTAAGTATAAGATATCTTTAATTTTTATAAGATATCTTATTTAATTTGAAAGTAAATAAGATATCTCTTTTAGTTTATAAGATATCTCTATTAGTTTATAAGATATCTCTATTAATTAATAAGATATCTCTATTAATTAATAAGATATCTTATACAGCATATAAGATATCTAACTTCTTTATAAAGATATCTTTTAAATACATACTTTATAAGATATCTTATTAATTAATAGAGATATCTTATAAACTAATAGAGATATCTTATTAATTAATAGAGATATCTTATAAACTAATAGAGATATCTTATTAACTTATGGAGATATCTTATTAAGTAAATAAGATATCTCTATTATTAACTATATTAAAGATATCTTATATAGTTAATAAGATATCTTATAAATTAATAGAGATATCTTATATTTTAAATAAGATATCTTATATATTTAATAAGATATCTTTATAAACATTTTAATAAGATATCTTATTTAATATATAAGATATCTTATTTAATAAATAAGATATCTTATTTAATAAATCATATATCTCAATTAATATATAAGATATCTCATTTTGTTATTAAGATATCTCAATTAGTTTATAAGATATCTCAATTAGTTTATAAGATATCTTATTTAACTAAATAAGATATCTCGAAATTGAATAAATATAATAACGGCGTGCCATACCCATTGAGATGCTGAGTTATATCCAGGAAGAATAGTTAAAAAGGAATGATAACAAATAGAAATTAAGGTTGAGACATAACAACAAATGACTATTATATTTATATTTATATATATGTATAAAAAATAATTAGTGTCGAAATTTTAGTGAGGCAATTGCCTCACCTGCCTCAAGGGTAGTTACGGCCTTGTGCGCCAAGAGCGCATGATACGCCCGTAGTCTTGTGAAAAACCGTAATAAATGTTTTTGGCATAACACGGGGTTGTACAAGATGTCATGCTTAATATATCCAGACTCATTCCTTATTCCAGCTCAATAGGAAGTTTTAAAATATAAGATGTATATGGAAACCAGTCGCAACATAAACGTGTTAAGTTTTAAGCAATAGAGATACGGCACGAAATTTGAAAAAAAACACCCCCTTTTTTACCAAAAAAAATTATGACATACATTAATCCTTTAAATTTGTAGCCAGGACTCATTAAACAGGTATACCCCGGGGTCAATGTGATTATGATATTGTGTATATAACAAGAGTCTTATGATAACATGCCACTTTGTTAATTAGCTTAATTTATACAAAGTTTGAAGGAAATCGATATTGAACAAAGATTGTACAGTAAGTTCACAAATTTTTGGTCAAAACATTTTTACGATTTCCAAGCGGGGGGGTTTTCCCGAACCCCCCCCCCCCCCCTAAACCCCCCTAAATCCGCTAGTGATACATGTGCCTGTCCCAAGTCAGGAGCCTGTAATTCAGTGGTTGTCGTTTGATGCTGTGTTACATATTATTTGTTTTTCGTTCATATTTTTGTACATTAATTAAGCCGCTAGTTTTCTCATTTGAATTGTTTTACATTTGTCATTTCAGGCCTTTTATAGCTGACTATATATGCGGTATGGGCTTGGCTCATTGTTGAAGGCCGTTCGGTGACCTATAGTTGTTAATTTCTGTGTCATTTGGTCTCTAGTGAAGAGTTGTCTCATTGGCAATTACACCAAATCTTCTTTTTTATACAAACTGCTTTTTATTTTATTTTTTTTCAATGGTTAATAAAAAACTGATATTCATGTTCATATTCATTGTTTATTTCCAAGATACAATCATAGCATATACATGTTCATTTTTTAACTTCAGCTTTTTCATATCACATGCAGTTCTATAATAATACATGTTGTACAGCTTACCTATATTCTTCACAATTAACTTTTAAACTCCATGTACAAACCATTAGATTAATCAATATATTTCTTGTAAATTTGTATTTGGGTAGCAGGTTGCAAAAACCATTTTTACAACATTTCACCATCAAAATTACTTTTTAATATTCTGTACTCTATAGAGAAGATACAATCTAACCAGTTGTCATTTTAATACATACTGATTATAATTAGTAACACCAAGATATTATGGTTGATGCAAAGTTATATATTTCTAATAATTAAGGGGGTCTTTCAGGAATCTGACCTTATCATATGGTGAAGCATGATAAATGAAGGATATCTGATTACATTTAATGGCTTCTTGGTGTTAAAGATAAAAACATGTGGACAGTGCTTTACATTTTATTAATGGGATAATTTGCCAGTTTTATGACTACTGACCTCAACTGACCTCCACTGATGTTAATGATATTAGTGATAAGAAATGGTTTTTAAATAGGGACATTGAAAAGTTTTACATTATAAACATTTGACAATTTATAAAAAACAATACTGCAAAATCAGAAATTAATGCAATGTTTTTATCATTGTGAAAATTGCAACATCACAAAAAAATAGCAGCATTATTGAAAATTAACATTTTCTGAAATCACTATTTGCTTCAATGTTTGTTGTCAGTAAGAAATTTTCACAAAATTTTATAAATTTATGTTAGTATTTGTTTGATATTTATACCCTTGAATCATTTCAAGAGCAGTTCCATCAAATACAATGTATAATGGCATAATAATGCAGACATATAGCAGAGATTTTCACATTCAAACATCAAAAACTACTCTTTTGTGAATTAAAATATTTTACCTTATGTTCCAACATTTTTACCTTTAAAATCACTATTACATGTACAAGTATCATTAAAAATATCAAAATATTAATGAATCATCCCATCATTACATGCTTCTTAAATTAAAGAAAGAAGTATATTGGTATATTGGGTTCTTATGCATCAGGTCAAATAAAATACAATGTACCTTTTAACTCATAGGATCAAGAATCTGCCATTACAGATTATTGTGTCTACTAATATTTTGAATAAAATAAAAATCTATAGCTCACTGTTTAAAGTCCTATGGTTACCCAAGTTGATCAAATCCATGCAATGTGTCTCTACTCTAGTTGATAGTTAAGTTGTCTCATTGGAAATCATACCATATATATATATATATCTCATCTCCTTATTTGTTATATATATATATGTGAAAAAAGGAATTTAGAACTGTGAGTCAACTAACTAAAGGATACCCCCCCCATAGTTAATAAAATAAGTAAGTTCAATTGTCTCTGTTGAAATATTTCAGACCAGAATTATTTTCCTTCATGCACATTCTCAGGTTGTGTCCTTCAACTGTGTAAAGTTTCATTAATATCTATCAAGCTGTTAAGGACGAGTTGTGCTTAAATACAAGGGAACCAATCAGGGAATTTAATAATAATTTTAGTTCAAATTGCTCCAAGTGTTTCAGATCAGATATCAAAAGAGGGACAGCCAATAAGAGGTTTCAGGAACCTATAAAAATAAGCCAGAATTTTTTCAATATTAATTCTTAAGATTCTTTAAAATACAGACATTGACAATTTTGTTTAAACTTGACCTTGCAAATTCAGAGATGACAATTATGTTTAAACTTGACCATAAGAATTCAGAGATAAAGCTCATGTTGGAAATTGAAACAAAATGATTACAATAGATCATATGAAACTCTGCCAAGAGGTTAAACAAGCATGAACTAATTAAGAAAAATATTGAACTTTAGATTGGATCTGAAAACACAGTCTTGTTAAGTTTAGCAGTTGTTTTTCTGCATTTCCCATTTATTGCAATCCATATTTTGTCATTGTTCTCCTTAGAATCCATAAATTGTGGAAACTGTAAACGAAGTTGGTTTTCAATAGCATCTAACTTTATGGGGTTAAGTTTTGACCTCTGGACATTATCGTGTATGACCCTTCCTGTGACATTTCTCTCAAATAGTTCATTATCAGTGAACAAAACAGAAAGTAATTTTACTGCAAATGTAGTTGGAAGGTTACTGTTTCTTTGTAAAATTTTGCAGTACTTATCATAGCTCATCTCAAAATTTGAGTTGCCTATCCTGATATTCTCTGGGTTTATTGTTGATCTTACGACGACTGGTATCTGACAGTTGATATCTAATGTCTTCTCTAGGTGAACTCTATCTCCTCTTGGTGTCACAGGTGTTTGTTTATTACTGCTTTTAACCGTGCTCCTACATTTGATCAGGTTTATTAAATATTGTAAATTTGATTGTACAGTGTCCATAGATATTGAAATATTTGATATTTGTTCAAACGCAATGTTCTGTGCCTCTAGTATGGTTCCATTTTGCTTTTCAATGAAATCAAGCTGTTCAGATAATGTCTGATGTTTTGAAAATTCCTGATCAGGTGGTTGCAATGTTTGACAGGTCAGGTTGGGCATAGGATCTTGAATTATTTCTTGCTCTTTGCTGGTATATGTACATGAATCCATGGATGATTGAAAGAAATTCATATTCTCATATGGTTCTGCTACCACTTGAACATGGTAATCATGGTCAAGTGCAGATTGTGCATGATCTTGTAATCCATAGAAAGATGGATCTTCATCAAAATTTGGAAACAGAGAAATCAAAGGTTTTAGTGGTGTCTTCAAAGTTGTATCACTGCTGTTGCTGACTGATTTGGAGACATTTGTAAAATCCTTCAGTGTGGTGTAAACTTTATCTGTGTCAGTTGTTAGACACGAATTTAGAACAAGTTCTTTTCCTTTATTATTTACATTTTGTTCCTGTGCTGAAATTATCTGTTCAGCAACAACAGTTGTAATTGTATTTTCATCAGTTGTATTACTGCTGTTAATGGCTGATATGGAGACATTTGTAGAATCCTTCAGTGTGGTTTTATTATCCGTGTAAGATGATAGACATGAATTTAGAACAAGTTTTCCACCTTCATTATTCACATTTTGTTCCTGTGCTGAAATTATCTGTTCAGCAAACACAGATGTATTTGTATTTTCTTGAGTTGGACTTAATTGACCGATTTGTCTTTGCTGTTGAGGTATAAAATTTTCACATCCACCGGTTTCACCATTGTTACTTATTTTTAATTTTGACAAAGGTTCATCATCACTATCCGAAGCATTCCCTTCAAGTTCTGCATAATGTTTGTCATGTTTTGACTTTTTTGCAATTGGTTCATTATCAACTTCACCTTCATCATTTGATATCTTTTTCTTAGTTCCTGAAATACAATAAAAAAATAAGTCATTCAATTATTCTTGCAGGAAAAATTAATATCTCCCCCTTGTACTGAGTAGAGTCCCTTGTATATATATACTGAGTTTTTGCAAATAATTTCAAATGTGAAGTAAGTTTTTCCTTCACTATATAAAACATTTAAAATTCAATAGAGCAAGAGACTACTAACAGTATGAAATGCTCTTCTAACAAAATGTTATGTTGATATTCATGTTCACCTTTTTTGCAGTCATGATCAGTTATATTTGCTCATTTGTAGCATATATCTAGGTGAAATGTGTTGCTGTTTTCTCTATTGTAGTGTTTAAGATAATACAATAATGTCAGGATTGACCCCATTTACACATTCAAGACACACAAATAAAAAAGTATTTCAAGATATCAGGGGTATAATTTTACACACCCAACAAGCGTTTTGTCTACAAACATCAATGACATAACATACTTGTTATGGTCCAATATACATGGTATGTATCAGCATATAATTTATAAAAAAAACACAAAGAATTCAATTGTTGATGAAATCAAACAAAGTTTAATTTTGGACCCTTTGGACCTCAATGTGGACCAATTTGAAAATGGGGCCCAAAATTAAAAATCCAAATACACGTTAAGATTCAGCATATCAAAGAACCACAAAAATACATTTTTTTTGTTGAAATCAACAAAATTTAATTTGGACCCAGATTTGGACCAACTTGAAAACTGGGCAAAAATATCAATAAACAGCTGGGCTTAGAGCGCATGATACACCCTTATTGGGCATAGAGAAATTGGAAAAGAAGGCATTAATAATTTCCTTAAATACAAATTGTGAAAAATTGCCTTAATTCAAATGGTTAAAGTACTACTACCCTGAAACAACATGGCCATTTTTTTTTCTAAATTGAAAGGGAGCTTTCTTCTGTCAATCCTAATGATGTGTTATTAAAATGTGGGGAAAGGTTAAAAGGAATTTGAGCTATCCGAAAACTGAAAAATCCCCCCCCCCCTTTTTTAATAAAGTCCCATAAATCCTAAACGCATAAAATGAAATAATAAAAAAAACGAAAGAGAGTTTACATCAATAGACATAAACAATTCACCAAAGTTTCATGGACATTGGTAAAGCGTTTTTGAGTTATTGTCCAAAGTGTTGAAAATCCCCCCCTTTTTCTAATAAAGTCCCATAAATCCCAAACGCATAAAATGAAATTAAAAAAAATACATAATTGTAACAGGATGCTGTTACAAAGTCTCCCAAACAAAGCCCCTGTGATAATAAACCCTGTGGTACTACCCCTATAATTTTCCCCATTATAACTGTCCGATCTCACTTGCTTATAAAGAATTTGATGACAATGAAAATTTGAAATGATTGTGTTTTCTAATGAGTTTTGTTGGGATCTTGACTTCAAAAAAAAAGGGGGGAGGGTGTGACCCCAGAGACTCCTTATATTTCATTTGATTTGTTTTATTGTCCTATACAAGAATATATATATATGGTTTAGGGGTGGGGATCTCTACCGTTTAAAAGTTCTCAAACAGGAGGGGGTAAGGGTGACCCCCGGGGACTCCCCATTATATTTCATTTGATTTGTTTTATTGACCCATACGATAATATATATGGTTTAGGGGTGGGGATCTCAACCGTTTACAAGTTATCAAACAGGAAGGGGTGGGGGTGACCCCGGGGACTCCCCCTATATTTCATTTGATTTGTTTTATTGTCCCCTACAAGAATATATATGGTTTAGGGGTGGGGATCTCAACCGTTTACAAGTTATCAAACAGGAAGGGGTGGGGGTGACCCCCCCTATATTTCATTTGATTTGTTTTATTGTCCCCTACAATAATATATATGGTTTAGGGGTGGGGATCTCAACCGTTTACAATTTATCAAACAGGAAGGGGGTGGGGGGGGGAATTTATCTCAACCTTCCTTTTGTGGTATGGAACCTTGTGATACAATTTCATGTTATCTTGCTGGTCTACATGTATGTGTTAGATATTCATTGATCTGATGAGTTAAGCGGGTTCTTATATCATGCTGTACTGTTACATCACTGTCCCAGGTTAGGATTTGACTTGCAATCTGCCACATAATATATGTGCCAGTTTCTAGTTATTTATCAGTTTGTTTTTTTTTTGTTTTAATTATCTTAAATTGGTTATCATGATTATTTTATGGCCCTTTATAGCTCACTTTGTGGAGTTGGCTTTTGCTTTGGGATGAAGGCTATATGGTTACCTTTAATTGCTTTACATTTGTACATCCTGAGTGGAGAGTTGTTATTTTATCTTTATATAACAAAATTAGCAGGGAATGTAACTTAGCACAGCTGTGTAATCACTGGAAAAGATTTATAGGTCAATATAACATTTGTTTAGGTTTTTACCAAAAATGAGTCTATTAATCAGCATAAAATTTGAGCTAAATGAATCTTTTGGGGATTTAAGCTCTGAAATAATGTTAACCTCAGATTCGTTTGATTTTTTAGTAGCTACATAGACAGATCTTTATTCCAAATGGTCAACTTTAATTTCAAGTCATTAATAATCTGATAACATCTTCAAGCCATAATTTTTAAGTGGTGATATTCTAACGGGAAGGATTGTGCCTGATGTTCATATGATGAAATCATAATCTTTCAGTCAGTTTAATAGAAGTCTGGAGCTGGCATGTCAGTTAACTGCTAGTAGTCTGTTGTTATTTATGTATTATTGTCATTTTGTTTATTTTCTTTGGTTACATCTTCTGACAGCAGACTCAGACTTCTCTTGAACTGAATTTTAATTTGCGACAAGGTCTAAAAAATTTTAATATAAGATTTCATATATATTTGGAGCACCAAGATGTCATAAATAATTATTCATTAATTCAAATAAAAGGGTTAGTACAAAATGAAATTCATATATATATATATAAATATATGTTCCCTTTAAATAATATCTCTACAAAACATTAGCTCATACCTCCCCTGCAAATACTTAGAAATTAAACTCTTGAAAAAATATGTAAAGATTCACACTCTTTTAATTTTCAATGTTATACTGGGACAGGACATAATGATAACTTCGTTTAAATAAAAAAGTATTAAATTATAGAACAAATCAAAATCACCATTATGATAATGGTATCATTAATGTTGGACACAATTAGGAACAGGCCAGGTTATAGTTTTGGATAAAATTGATTTAAATGTTGCTATGTGGACATTTTTATCATCTATAAACCTATGTTTGTATTAAATAGAACATTTAATACTAGAACAGAGAGATTCAGGAAAAAATATCCTAAAGAGAAATTAATTATGCAGCAAAGATTCACAATTTTTAATTTGAAAGTTGACAGACACGCATACATATATATATTGGAATTTGTATAAATGCATGTTTATTTGTTTTTAAGAAAAAAGTCGATATGTATTCTTTCTTTTGTTTAAAGGCATTCCCCATAATGCCCATGAAATAATTTGATCTTATAAATCAAGTATTAAAACTAAATATATCTCATTTTTGTATCTCTTAATTTTCATACTTTTTTTTTTAATATTTATTATTTTATATTGTATACTAAATCATAATGCTCTTGTTGTACACATTGTGTGCCTGAGTGTATTTAATAGTAATAAACTACTATTTGTATAATTAAATTGCTGTACAGTTAATCAACAACATATTCTAGGTTACATAATTAGCTAAATAGCCAGAACATTATCCAATTTACAACTTACTGATATATTATTTATTCAAACACTTGTTGATTTTATGCAAATAATGTAATTTATATGATAAGGATAAGTGCTTCTCTCACTGTGTGTTACAGTCTCACACACCACTGATAAAATCAGCAACATACACATTAAGATTACCCAACAAGATAATTTATATTCTAGATTAATTATCAAGATTTAACATAGTAAACTATGTTTTGATCTACAATACTGTTCTGATATTTGAAATTCTGCACAAATGACACTAATTTCTTTCATATTTAATATACAACTATTTATAAATGAATAAACTCATATTGAAAAAGTAATTTTTAAATTTTATCTTCAGCAATTTTAACATAAATAATTTACTATTTTTAAAGTGTATAATTTTCAAACTTTTTTTGTAAAATAAAATCATATGCATATACTGTGTGAGGATTGCTTTTTGTTTAACAAATTGACAACAGTATTATTATTCATGTCACAAGGTGACAAACCACTAATTAAATCTCTCTTACTCTCTATGTTAAATTAGTCAACTTTAGGCTTTTGTGGCTCTTTCACCTTAAGTTCAAATAAAGTGACAGTCTGTTTTTGTCAAAGCAGTATCTTTTTGTGACTGGTGCTTAAAAAACCAGTATACCTTTAATGACATATAAGAGCGAACTGGTTCCCGGAACATCGGAAGTACCAAAACAGGTACTTCAGAACTGAGAAAAGGGCAAAATGACCCCTCTTAATTAAAATTTACATATCTTTTTTAATATTCATAATAATCAGTCTGAAATGGTTCAGTAGAGATCCCAGGTCTTTAAGCTTCATTTGATACAAAGAAATTACCAAATATTCTTCAGATTAACAAAGTTACAGCTATGCGTAGGAACTTTTTTTTCTCAATTTATATGAACTACTTTTGGGTAGGTTCTTTTTTACGGGGCCCTAATTAGTGGTTCAACACCTATAACAGAACAAAACTCACCATATTGACTTTTGCTTTAGTGCATTTTATTCTATGATATTTTCCTAGCATAAAAAACCATGTGAACCCTTAGTCCAAACATATTTTTACTAAATTGAAGCTGAAATTGAACTTGTAGTAATATATGATTGGTACAATAAAATCTGTGCAGGGTATTTCTAGTGAAGAAAATGAGACTTTTTCTTGTGTGACCACTCCCCATTTGTTAATTTATACTTAAAAAGTGTTGTTCCCACCTGCTTGTTATATTTATACCAAGGAATAATTATTCTATAAATATAAGGAAGTTCATATATCAAATAAATCAAAAATTTGCCATCCCCCTTTTTTTCCTTATGTTAGAAAAGAGAATTTTGGTAAAAAAACTACTTTTATTGTATCACACAGGAACACACGAGCGGTTTGTACAGATTGCACCTAGGCAAGTTGCTTTTTTTGGTTAGAATTTGCATTAAAAGTAAGATATTCAAATTCTTATACAAGTACATGTACATACCAAAGTCCAAAATGGTTAACAAAGAAAACAAGTAAAAGTAAACAAATCACAAAATAATTTGATCAAAGGCCATTTTTTTAACTATAGACAAGTCATAATATAATTGTTAAACTGATTTCAGTAACAAAAACTGCAAAAACTGAAACTTCAGAATGAGTCTTAAATGAATGCATGCTGTATGACCAAAAAAGCACTATTAAAATTCATATTTTAGCAATTTGAGGTTGTTATTTGACACCAATAGAATTTTCAGCCTAAAAAGTTGATTCAACATGATAATGTACATATTTAATAAGACCAATTTTCTTTGGTAAGACTGTTACTTTTGATTTTTTAATTTTCCATGTTTCTTTGGTAAAGGTGACAAACCACTAATTAAATCCCCCTTGCTCTCTATTTTAAATGAGTCAACTTTAGGCTTTTGTGGCTCATTCATCTTAAGTTCAAATAAAGTGACAGTCTGTTTTTGTCAAAGCAGTATATTTTTGTGACTGGTGCTTAAAAAACCAGTATATAAGAGCGAACTGGTTCCCAGAACATTGGAAGTACCAAAACAGGTACTTCAGATCTGAGAAAAGGGCAAAATGACCCCTCTTAATTAAAATTTACATATCTTTTTTTTTAATATTCATAATAATCAGTCTAAAATGGTTCAGTAGTGATCCCAGGTTTTTAAGCTTCATTTGATACAAAGAAATTACCAAATATTCTACAGATTAACAAAGTTACAGCTATGCATAGGAACTTTTTTTTCTCAAATATGTACTACTTTTGGGTAGGTTCTTTTTTACCGGGCCCTAATTAGTGGTTCTACACCACAAGACAACTAGATTTTTGTATGAACTATTTTTATGAACCACCTCCAATAGTACAGGGGCATTATGTTTACTGGGCAGCCCTTCTGTCCAGGATCAGGTTTAAGTTTTTAGTCAAGGAAGATGCCACAAATTCTCTAAGCTTTGTAATTTTCCAAGTTTTAAAGGGGAACAGTAAAGGACTCACTGTCTAAATTCAAACTATATGTGTTATGTATATTTATTTAAAGTCCCCAACTAGTGAGTTTAACAAAGTATACATGAAATACTGTTTAAATAGGTTACTGATAATAATTTAACATTTTTAAAAACAAATTTAAACTTTTTTACCCTAATAGTTACATGTATGATGCTTCAATAATTAGTACAGGTATATGGAATTACTTCTTTTCTGCGTTATGGCATTTTCACCTCATACCATGCATACCCCCTACCACTTTTTAAGATGTCTGAATATCAATCTATAGTAAGCTTTTAAATAATATATAATTTTCCAGTAAGAATATAGAATGAAAAAATACAGTGTCAGTTTATCACAAGGTTTATTTTTCCATTGGGCAGGGGGTTTAATTTACCATAGGGGTATTTTGAGCCTGAGGGTCAATTTTCTATGGAGTTCAAAATATAAAAGGACGCATGGCAATTCCTATGGGAGACAAGTCAGATGCAGATAGTAACTTTACATGTAGTATTTTACTAGACATCTTCTTTTCTTTTTTTTTTAATTTTTTCAAGAGAACATACAGTTAGCCTTAGTTATATAATTACAACAAATATTGCTATTTTTAGTTTTATTATTATATATATACATGTAGGTAATTGCCTTTTTATGTTTTTTTGTATCTCTCCATTTACTTGCAAAATATTGCTTTTCAAGATTGCTTTATGCTGTCTAATATGCACACATTTTATAATTTGTACATGGTGAATAATTTGTTTTTCTTTGATTTTTTTTCATGTTTTTGCATTATTGTCATTTTCTGCTTTTTAAGTTTTTTTTTATCTTAAATTATAGCAAGTTATTTAAATTTTCAATGTTTACATTTTTCTTTTTTTCTCTCTTAGAAATATAATTAATATGAAGACTATCAGCAGGTATAAATGATGCCATGTCATCTATTATCATTTTATCAATGACTCACATCTGGGGTCAGTCAGACTAATGATCTACTTTATTCAAACTGTGGAACTAATCAATGTAGTAATATGAGATCCCCCTGTCATCTGCTTTCTTAGACTGTACTGTACAACAGTATATAATATAAAAATGTTAAAGGGGAAAAAACTAGTATAATGGTCACTGCACTAATATGCAATTTGTAAATATTAAATAATTATAATATAATTATTTAATTGTTTAGATGATTTGGGAACACACCTGTGTTTGTTGGTAGTTTTGTCAGCAGTCTTACACTATAAGAAGGGCACATTTTATCATCATTTAATTATTTGTTTTTCACTATGATCCCATTAAATGTAATTTATAGACTACATGTACATGTATCATGCATTAAGGTTATATTGCATAGCTAAAGACATCCTACTAAATTATCAAGATTGAACCATTAATTTTTGTATAATGGAGTAAAATTAGTTACACCTAATCAGGCTTTAATAGCCCAACTGAGTGTAACTAATGCAAAACAATCAATGACATGGTTCAAAGGCTGTAGCTGTTTGTAAGGCAAAATCAGTGCTTAATTAAAGTTCTCCAAAGAAATAAGTCAACATTGAACATGTTGAAATTGCATTCTTTAAAATTCTACTGACTTGCCTACAAGTAATGTAAACAAATCATTCAAATTTAAAATACATGGAACTGTTAAAAAATAATCAGTATGGGTAAGGAAGTAAAGTTGGTATTATAAAGGGGGATGGTTATTCCCTAAAAAGTTTTTAGTGGGTTCACATTTCATGTTCTTCTCCCAAGTCAGGAACCTCATCAAAGTCTTCATTTGTTTTTAAATTGTGTTTAAGATGCAAACATTTGACTCCTTCTGTTTAATTTACTTGTTGGATCTGCATGCTAATTATATAAAAAAATATATAGACTACATGTAGTTTTAATATTTTGAAACACAAAATCAGGGACCTATGTATAATTCAAAGTTATAACTTATATAGGTCCCTGAAAAAATGCAGGAAATTTATAAATGTATACATGCGAAATGTTTGTGTGAAAAACAATTGTGTAGTCTACTTGTTCCAAAATAAAAATCAACAATGATGTTGCAACTCTTTCTCTGCAATGGTCGAAAACCACCCTCCGAACTGGGCGATTTGGGTACCCTGATGTTACATGTACCTATGGCTATGATGGTTATCAGTCATCAGGTTGCCAGTACTTATTCTGAATTTCACTGTACATACCGTTTAACTGTAGATACTATGTATTCCTGCTTTTATTTGTATCCCACAAAAATGTAATAAACACGTTTAGTTAATCTTCTCTTACAAAGTTACAAAAGTCTTGTTCGCAGGAATGTACTAAAATTGTAATCACAGACCCGACACCGACCAAACAATAATTTTTTTATGGGTAATATTTTTTTCACCCGTCAGTTTAAAGCCAAACAATGATATTTGAGTTGTTGTGCATAAAAAGTTGTATTTAGGGAACGACCATTAAACTTCAAAAAGGGGGGGGGGGGGGGGTGCTATGTTTTTTTTTTCTAAAAAAAATATTCTGATTCCCAATTTGTTGAAAAAAATATTCTGTTCAAGCAGATGACAAATAAAAATATTTTGATACCAGATTTTTTCTATATCTTATAGTGTTAAATTTTGAAAAAAATAATTTGATTGATAGCGTTGAAAAAATAAATAAAATTTGTACTCTGACTAAGAAAAAAATAACCATAGCCTCCCTTAAATGTAAAATTTAACTCAAACCTGTGTAAATAATATATCTAAATTAAATTATTATTTAAGTTATTTTTTATTCGAGAAAACTCACAAAGAGCATAAAGTTTAGGAAAATGTTTCAAAGCTGAAAATGATACTCAACAGTAATATGGGTCTAATATGTTATATCAAAATCACTTACCATCTGTTGAAACAATCCTTGCATTATAATACTTGGTCCTGAATAGAACTTTAACAATAGCATCCTTTTCTATTGTACTACCGGATAGAACTCTTTCTCTAGCAACAGTGTCAATGATTTTTTTCTTAACATAAAGATCACTTTTTGGTTCTAACCAAATAATTTGTAACTTTTTACCCATTTCTAAGTGAAGCACATAATGCAGTACATCAACTCTTAATAACAACAAGTCTTATTCTAAAGCATGGGTTTAAGGGTCACGATATAAATTTATACATAATAATACAATTTCAAGCGTCCAGTTTCATTTCTGATGGTACTAAAGTTTTGGGATAAACAAAACAAACATTAAGAGATTTAAGATAAGTTAGAATGGCTGACATATTTATAGTTTTGTTTCTGTGAAGAAAGTCGTCAAAACGAGGTGCACGATGACAGACATTATGTATAGTGGGAACTATTATGATTCTTCAAAGTTGTAATCTCATTGATGCTTATAACTAGAAAAGATTTATCTTATTTGATACAAGTTTTAGTCATCATTTAATTACCTTAACCAAAATACACAAAAATACCTTTGACAGTCTTAGCGGTGATCTTTTAATGTTGTTTTAACAGATTTTTTGAATATTTAAATGAAGTTCAAATTAATACACTACATGACACGCTTCATACCAAGGTTTAAAATAAAATATTGTGTAAGGCACCAAAATTTTATCTTGGGTGGTGGAGTGTTGGCATTTTTTTCTTTCTAGGAACAAACAATACATTTCAATATTTTTTTCGATAAATGATTTTTTTACTAAAAGGAGTAATAATTTGTTATTTACACTTAACTTGATATTAAATATGATATCTCCCTATTAAATTAACAGGAGAACAAAAAATCTCTTTCTCACTTATCTTAGGAAGCAAAATATTTTTTCAAGAAATTAAGAATCAAACAATTTGTTTACCCCCCCCCCCCCCCCCCAAAAAAAAAAAATAAAACACACACAACATATGAATAAATTGTACCATACATTAATGTTTGATATTTGTACTTACCTATTGATGGAATAACTTTCTGTGCTTCTGTTTTTCTGTCTGACTTGTAAAACAATACAGAGGACAGTCAGGACATTTTCCAAGCTCTGCTTGTTGGTACTTCGGCATGTGTATATCCTCATATTCGGTAACATCTGAGTCACATATATCAATAAAAGTTAAAAAATGTCCCTCATGCTTAGTATCTGGTCTTGGAGAAGGTAATCCCTTAAATCTTCTTAATAAGCTACAAGCTTCCTGTTTTATCACTGGGTTCTCTGTACAATGTATACAATTTAATTTTGTGCACTTAATAATTGTGATGCTATGGATGCGTCTATAGATATGTCCAATACATTGCTGTAATTCTTCAAATAATTCCGGATTTTTCTTAATAGCTGTAGGAGATTTTGACAGTAGTTCATGTATATGAGAGTGATCTCGAGTTGGACCCCCTTCTTCCAAACAAGGCTGATATAAAGATTTTACATCAAAACCGTCAAATTTAAGATTATTCCAATATTCATTTAGGCGTCTCATTGCAGTGTCAAAAACAACTGCTTCTTTTTGAGTCTTCTCCTCTTTAGAAAGCTTTTGTTGACATGGAGTCTTTTCTTCACCATGTATGTTTGGTGGGAGAATCACACCAGCAAGAGCATCAGAAAGTGGTGACCATGCATGTTCTATTGGATTGTAAGCAGATTGACCAGGACAGTAACTGTTCAATACTAGTGCATCTAATTTACTAAGTTTCCAAAGTCTATACATAAAATAAATATTAGTTAAAGAGTGCATTGTCCAGTCTGGGCCATTATCACTTATGATAATGCATATAGATTTACCCAAAGAAAACTGTTCTTTTAAAATCGGAATAAGATCATTTGTATGACTTTCAACAGTTGACTTGTGAAACTGAGAAACCCTATTCACTACAGTTAGTGGTCCGGTGCGGTAAATGGGATAGTGCTCCCTGTTCAGTTCATCTTGGCATTTATTTTGTATGTTTTGTTCAGAAGATTTTGAACATAATAACATATATCCACATGGTGTTATTAAATATCCTGGAAAAGGAAAATCATGGTCAGGAAAATCTGGCCTGTCACCAGAAGGATAAAACCGACGTAGCTGATGATATCTACTTACTGCAAGTGTTCCTATATGAATTTTATTTTTATTGTCACAAGATAATAAAACACAGTCATTTGAGTACTTTGAAGCAAATTCCATCGAGTATTTCACACGGGTTGAATAAAAGTGAGAATTCGCATCTTCCTTTCTAATATTGTTTTGTTTACTACACAGCTTAGCATCTATCTCTTGTTTATAAACTGTCGATGATGATTTTAATCTTTTATCTGGGGGAGCTAACATATGATGAACTGTGGTTTTGTGGATTCCTCTTTCCTTTAAACCTGGAATCTTATCCACAAGTTTATTTTTTATCTGATCTAATGTAACACCGGAAGATCGGGCTGTATCACAACGTCTACGCGAATCTGCCTGGTAACCATGTTCTTCAATGAAATCTTTTGCAGTTGGTACGATATTTGGAAACATTGAAGTTAGCGATTTTCTCCCACGTTTTCCAGGTTCAGTTCGCTGATCTTTGAGCGATGATACAGTGTTTGATTTAAGATTATATGGTGTGTCTGGTGTATTACCAGACCTAGATAAAATCCAAGCAGATGGGGTTGATTTTTCTGTAGAAGTAGCTTCCTCCAACTGCTTGACTGGCGTTTGGTTAGATTTATCGAACATCCAGTCAATTTCATCGTCACTTGATACACTATCCATTATTTACCCAAGTGTATTCGGATCTATAAGAACTTTGACATTCTGTATTTTATTTTCTATATAGTTTTTTCCATTGGAAGTAACAAGTGTGTAACACAAAATAATAATTCTAATGTTTGTCAATTTTGCCAGTGTCTTGTAAGAATTAATAAGGACATCATCAGAAATAACAGAGTATGATGCATCAAAGTATTCAAGATTCAACAGGTATGAAAGAATTGCTATGAAGTCCTCACCAGAAATAATAATTCCATTTGATATGTCTAACATACTTAAAAATCTACACCCATTTGCTATTTGCAAAATTCCTACATTTGTTATCAAGTTGTTTATGGATCCAATAACCAGTTTGCGCAAATATTTCAAGGATGATATTTGTAAACAAGACCTATTAGTGATATTCAAGCAATCATTTATGTGCAATGATTGTAAATTTATTGCAGAATCCAGAAGTTTTATTAGAATAGTGTCAGTAACTGAAGTATGGCCTATATTAAGACTTACTAGTTTCTTGAATTTTTCACAAAATCCTGTTTCATTAGCAAAGGATCCATTTATAGATGTACAATGAAATATATCAAAGTCCAAAAATCTGTAAACAGATTCTGTAATATTAATCAAATCAATGTCCGTAATGTGAATGTTACTCAAATGAAAAGATCCCAGTGTATGTTGATTTAATGTTACACTTTTAAAAAAAATACAAACTTGACGAAGTCGCACTAAATCTTCTACTTCCAAATACCGAAATACAATTAACCAAAATTCCGGTGGTAAGAGTTCACTCATAGTACACTTTAATACATTTAAGAAAAAGTGCTAAATGCTATATCATAGAACATGCATGGCGATATATTCTAATAAAGATTTACAAATGCTCTCTAAAAAGCTCATAAGACCAGTTTATTTGCCCTATATATATTAAAGCTCAATATAAATGCACATCATTCCATGGGACATTAAATGTTGTAGAATTGAAAACAGAATAATTATGTTAACTGTTATTCGGTTTAAATAAAGTTAATATATAGATTTAATTTTCTTAATTTCATATACATATCGAAAGTTTTCTTTTATATCCCCCACCCCCCCCCCCCCCCCCCCCCCCAAATGTATGGCACAGTTTGATAGCTTGCAGTGTAAATTAATCCAGAAAGTTGAAAAAGGCATTTTACCAAGACATTGAAATGTCTGCAAAATATTAATAACTACACAGAATAAAGACGTATTGCCAATATATTTTTAAACATCACATTTATAAACAAGCATCTTTTACAGGCTCATATGAGCTTTTTACTGATTGAACTCAGCGTGGATTCTCAATCTGATTGACATTTATGGGGTTTTAATGGTGTTTTAATGAAATAAGCTTTTCTAAAAGGCTCCAAGCATCCCCCAAGCATGCCTGGGGGAAGCTCGAAAGAATAAATATATGTTCCCTTACTAAATACGGAGTATTAATGAACTGTAGCATAAACGCAATCCAACGATCTTGGATACGATTCATCTATATTTATGCACGTGTTATTTACTGAAATAGAACACATTTTGTCGTGCAATGCTGGATTAACAATTTAATTCGCTTAGTTTTTCATTTTTTGCATCCACATTTATAGCTCGTGATATAAAGTATTCGTTCCATGCTCAAATTAAGGAACAGTTGTTTCTTTTCGAAGAAACAAGTGTTTGAATTACCCGATATATAGCCATGAATGTGTTTGATGACGACACGGAAATCTAAGGTATTCCACCACAAGACAGCATCGAAACAACACACTTATTCATAAGACAAACTTACTTGTCAGATATCAGATGGGGACACTAAATTTTGTATTTTTTCATAAAATTTATTTTATGATATTGTACCTTCTATTATGATTATAAAGTAATTTAAATCGAGAAAAAAAAATGTGTTGATTCTTTTGTCTTTAAAAAACAACAACGTATAATCATCAATAGGGGCCATTTTATTCTACAGCTGATTAAACCGTATATGGATTGTTCTCATTGTTGAAGGCAATACGGTCGTCTATCATTACTTACAACCACTTCACTTCAGCTTAAGTTGTCCCATTGTCAATCATTTCTATCTCCTTATTTTTGTATACAAACATCTTTCAGAAAAGTTGGTTTTCCATTTTGAAATATTTACATACACGAAAGTGTTAAAAAATCTATAAATATGGATTTTTGACATATTTCAGTATTTAGGTCTTTCAAACTGTTCCCTTTGTTCCGAAGATATTGAAGCAAGCAACCGTAGTTACATTTGTTTTCGTCTTTGCAATTTTGTTTTCTAATGGAGATATTTGAATTTTATTTTTATTTTTAACGGACTCGGACATTTCCCAACCTTAATAAAATCATTAGTGATGTTATCCATGCTTATGTGCGACAAGGTGGGAACTTGTGTGAAAATAGCAGCGTTGGATCTAAACCTGTTATAATTCTTTTATTTATTAGATAAATTTAATCACCGGTTGTATGTGAAGCTAGGCAGTTGTTTTTTGTTGTTTTTTTATATTGTTTTACACGATGTACGTTTATATATAAACATAACAGTGTACCGATTCCTACAGTTATCTACCGACCCCAAAAAGTATGGCAGGTCACTAATTCCTGTTTATAACAAACTTTGTGTATTTGTAAGAACAAATGTGTTGGATCGAAAAGTACTTTCGTTTAAGTTGTACTCTGTGATGACTTCAGATGGCTTTTAATTTCTAAATGTTCAAATTACATTGAACAAATTTTTTTCAACGATGATTCGAAATTCGATGAAACAGTTACTATGAATAGCATTTGCAAGCAAAGGTGTGTGTAATACTTTTGTGAAACGAACGTTATATTTACTTTAAATACTATTTTTTAAAGTTTAATTATCGCTGTAAATCTACTACTTTGTGGAATGTGATATTTAAATGAATTTAAATGATAGTCATTTTGATCGATCATTTTGATTTATTAATTGAATTTGTAAATTGTAAAATTTGTAAAATTTAATTTAAATGATAAATATATTTATAATTTTCCAAAACGATAGTTTGAGGAAATGTTATGAACATATAAATTTGAAATGGTTTGTAAATATGTGTCTCATAATCCAACAGCATTGTTTTTCATTGAATTTTCTAATGTACATTTATATTATGTATTGTGTAATGTACATTTATATTATGTATTGTGTAATGTACATTTATATTATGTATTGTGTAATGTACAATCAGTATGTGAAACAATATTAAAATAAATGTATCATTATCTATTATTATTTATTATATACTATTGTTTGAATGTACACCAATATCTTATTACGTCAACAAAATTGCCACCGTGCAATACAATAAGTTACAACAACTTAAATATGCCCATGCAAAATGACAATATTTCAGATAGTTTTAGCTTAGTAATACTTGTAAATGTCTTTTGTTTACTTATTAGTAGATATTATTTTTATTTGGTGAGTATCTATGACCATAGTTCATATTTCATTTGTACAGTCAAGGAATCTGAATTGAGAAAAGAAAAAAAAAACAAATAGGGAACTGTAAAAATTGTATTTGGATAATAAATCTCTTTTCTTTGTAGAAAGTTATAAAACTGATATTTTTCGATTTTTTTTTAATAAAGAATGAAAGTTTCAATTGATACGCATGTGCTTTGCAGCCAAAGCAGGGATGTGATTTTCAACACATTTTTGTATTATATAATAGTTTTGGGAATTTTCTATACAAGTCATATTTAACACCTGAACATATGATCGAAGTATTTACTTGTAAATAAAGTTAAAGTATTATTATCTGATTTCTTCATTTTCTTTTCAAGCTATGAATAGATTTTTTCCTCAATCGTAATAACTACAATATAATAATAAACTTGTAAGAATAACTACGTATAGCAAATAGAGCAACAATCATTTATAAACCTTGTGAGGGTTGCAGGTATTCTTGTGTTTTAAAAAATGCATATGTTTATACATTGGGCCATTCCAGTTAATTTCTGACAGGTGGGGATTGGATGAGGAGAATTTTGTTTATACGTATCAGAAAAAAACATCATGAAAAACTACCTATCAGATCTAAAAATTAAGACCTATCAGATGTAGGGTTTCTGTTCATATTGGTTGGATGGGTTTTCATAGGAAAAAAAGACCTATCAGAATTTTTTACAGAAAGGATTGTACCCATCAGAATTTTAAATACAATACCAGATAATGCATGATACGTACATGTCTACTTTCAGAAGCACCCCTAAGATCTAACATAGGCATTTTTGAACCCCTCAGATGTACTTATTTTAAATTATTTACTTCTGCATGACCCTCAGAAGTTTTTTGGGTATAAGTGTACATGTCAGATGAAAAAACCAAATTTTCACCCCTAAGAAGTATGAATTTTACACCCCTCAGAAAGGACCATCAAACCCCCTTTAGAAGATATTAACTGGAATGACCCATTTATCTTCGAGCGCAATAATCAAGTACGCTAAAACTTGTAAGCATAATACGTTATTACATATTATATGTATGAACTAAGTATGATCATAATGATTTCATTTATATAATATCAATATTAATAATATTTGATATCATATGTAATAATATAACCAGAACAAATATATATTGTGACATACTCCTACATTTATATAAACACATGTCTGTATATGAGTAAACGTCGATATGCACTATCATGTTTTATATCATATATGTTGGCTACAAGATAACAACCTTAAAATTAAATGTTCCATAGTAAAGATGGCACGATGCAACATGTACATAGTTTACAGTTTACAAGGTTCATTTTAAGGAAAATATAGTTTGTAGTCAAACTATAATAAATAATTTTGACCAAGAATTGTTTGAAACCTTGGGAACTGTATTTTTGTCAAATTTCTCACACCCTTATTTAGGATACATTTTCAATCTTTTTCCTGCTGCGTCATCTATATGTATGGTAATTCGGTTAACAGAAATAGACCTGTTCTTTAAACCATTTTTTTTTAAACTGAAGAACATGTTGGTATTAAAAGGCAAACTATCCAGTTGTTATTTCTCGCTTCAAGTGTGAATGATCTGATATGTAGCTATTACGAATGCCTACTTCACATATGTATTAAATCTATAAGGATTTTTTTAAAAATCAAAATGAAAGGTTTTTGAGAATTTAAACTGGTATCGTCTTTTCCACGTAAAACGTTTAACAACCGGGTATATTTCTCTAAATTGGTAAACAAAATTCTTATCATAGTAAATTATTACAAATTGTCCCTCTTGATAATATTTTACCCATTAATAACTATCAGAAAATCTTGTCTTTAATATAATTATCCAATCCCACCAGATTACCATATTCATATGCGTCGTGTACGTTTCATAATAGTGTTATTTTATTTTTCTTAATTATCGCGACACTAAATATATAGTTTGAAGCGCAATATCATTGGTAGTTGTATGAAATATACAAATTCATATATATAAACACAGAGACAAACTCTTTTTTAATTGTATTTTGAATTATTAAAAATTGAAGCATTCCCTCTTTATAAATGGACACCACTTAAAAAAATATTTATCCAGATATGTTGTCCTCTGTTTCTTCTGGAAATGTATCTTGTATTTCGTAGTAATGCTATGCCTTTTTCTCATTGCAATTCAGGTCAATGATTTCTTTTTTAATACTGTTGTTGTTTTGTACACTGTTCCGGCGTGTTAATCATGTTTATATAAAGACAACTGGTTTGGAACATGACGGCCAATCTAGCGAATGTTATAGTTGTGATATAATGCCGATATAATGTAATCATCATTAAGGATAAACCCAAAGGAGATTATGATGTTCAGTTTGTTTGTAGTTCTTATATTGTTTCAGTGTACTATAATATGTTTGATAAGGGAAGTACAAGACACGACACCAGACGAAAGACTTGAAAAGTCATTACGTCGGTTTGGAATATTGCCACCATATCAAGGCAATACTTCAGAAAAACAAACTTTGGTGCAGTCCAAGTTTGCAAGAAGAGTAGATATTATACAAGGTAGGATATTATTGTTTAAACGAAAAATCTACAGAATAATCTTATAGAATCTCATACATTTTAAAATAATAAGAAAGTTATGAAAATTATCGAACTAAGTTAAATTTCTTATTAAAAGCATTTAAATGTTTTTACTACTATATGTATGATTATATAGATATTAGAACATGTGGTATAAGTGCTAATGAGACTCTCCATCTGATATCTGATATAAGTCACATTTGTAAAAGTAAAATCATTATAGTTCAAATTACTGTCTTTAGCACGGAGCATTTGTTCAAACAGAACAGTAAGCTTTAAGGAGCCACAAAATGTATACTTAAGTTCCAAACATGACGTATATGAAGGAGGATTACTACGTACAAGAAAGCTGTTGCATCAGTGCCTTCAAATGATAAAGTTTGATTGAATTGTATTATCCGTTATCAAATGCTTGTGTCACCGATGACTAGGAATATGCTCCACTTGTGATAGCCACATTCTAGATCTTTGTTCGTCAGTTTTAACGTTGCCATGTTTAAATGTTTCTGTATTACGACGGTGTAACACGAGGGGCAGTACACTCAAGCAGGCTTACACCTCCAGTGTTTTTTGACGAATGATTTGTTTTTCATCTAACATTTGTTTGACATGGCCTCCCCTCATTTCTATTGGAGTTATCAAGACCAAATATGGACCATCGGTAGACCTCATCATGAAGTATGACCAGATGAGGCTGTGTAGGATTTCATCATCCCCTTTAGAAGTGATCTCCCTTTTATTGTTTTTTTACGACATGGTTCCCCTCGTTGTTTTGAAAGATATCATGACCTTATCTGGACAATAGGTAGACGTCATCATAATGTATTACCATATGAGGCTGCCTAAAAATTCATCATCCCCTTTGAGAGTTATGTCCCCTTGAAGCAATCTCTTTTATTTGCATTTTGCTTTAAAAGTATTAGAGATAGAATCGATTTGAAAATGGCAGCATGTACAAGAACAGATGACAATGTTTATAAACATAAACAATTTATTTGTTACTAAGCCTTATAAGGAGTTATTCTATTTCGAGAACCAGAAGTAATAGAGGGTTGGAACCTTTACCAATAATCTTTAATTCATATGACCTTTAATATGCACCCAATGTCAAAGGTCACTGAGTGCAAAAAAAAAATTACGCTGCAATTTCAAGCTTACATATTAGGAAAACGATAAGACTTTGCTGCATACATACAGCGTATAAATTGTTCCTCTCGACGAGCTCTTCGTTTTATACAATAATCCAAAAATGTTCGACCGTCTGTTTAAAAGTTACAACGGGATGATTCTTAAAAATATAGTTTTGTGTGCATATCTTTTTAAAGGTCACAGATATCAATGTACTATAAACTGCAAAGATGATCAGTAAGTCAAGACCTTGAGATCAATGAAAGGTCATGATGAAATTTCACCTTGACCTTCACAGTATACTATGACCTTGACTGTGATATTTGAAAGGTCAAGTGGTCCTGAGTTAAATGGTGGTAGTCCCATGTCTCTACGTTTTCCGGTTCTCAAGTTTGGTATTGCATCATATATTTGATTATTCATTGTGACCTTGATGAACTTTGAAATTGTCCCAATTTATTTTTCCATAATGTTGTCCTTTAGCTGTAGATTATTTATCATTTAACAGATTTTACATATCTATTGTCGTTCTAGAGATAATGCAGTTTTAAATTTTGCGAGTGGAGGCTTGTATTTCTGAATCAACAACAGCTTACCACTTAAAATGTTTAAGAAATTGAAGAAGTTAACATAGGTATATGTTTGACCAAATACCAAAAACCTTCATGGAAAAAAACACCAAAAAATCAATTTGAAATTTTCATGTTTTGCATTGACTTTGTAAGTTTCATAACTTCTATCTATATAGTTGATATTGCATCATTTTTGGCACTTTGTCAAATGGGGTCATCTTATATATCAAATTGAAGGTCTTAATAAACTCTACTTAAAAATGAAATTTTAAACCGCCTTCTCATCCCAGGGGGACGGGTGGGGTCATTAAGTGCAAAAATTCAAATTTTCCAGGTGGTAAGGTTGTCGCATATCAAATGAAAGAACATAAAGAATACATTTCAAATTTTAAATTGACATCCCCAAAAAATTGGTTGGTGGGTTCATTGAGTGCAAAAAAAAATCAATTTTCTTTTAAGATAGGGTTGTTTTATATCAAATGAAAGGTCATGTTGTGTACATTTGAAATATCAAATTCCTGACCTCCCATAATTACTTGGATGGGGTTATTCAATGCAAAAATCAAACTTTCTAGAACATGGCGTTGTCACATATCAAATGAAGGATCATCAAGTCTTTGTTACATATATCATACTTCCGATCTCGAAAATGTAGGCGGGTGAGGTCATTTAGTGTAAAAAGCGAACAGTTTCAGAAGGTATGCTTGTCATATATCAAACGAAAGGTAGTACAAAGTACATTACAAAAACATCACGTTTACTAGAAAGACCTTTCAATTGTTTTACAAACAATTGAGATACTAGTTTTTATGAATGTTTTGTTGTTGTTGTTTGTCTTTTCGCCGTGTTAAGTGTTATCTGCATTAATTCTATGTATGATTGACATTTGTTTAGGTATGTTTGCTATTGTTTGTGGAAAAAAGGATCACGGTTGAACTGCCATTATCTAGAATAAAAAGGTGCGAATCCTACTATTGAACATTTAATATACGAGCAACAACGTTTTGGCAACTCTACTTAAATTATCAAATTTTAATATTGGTTATTTAAAAAACAAGGTCATAATAAATATAAAGTATTTTATTGAAAATGTAGTATCTTTGCCACATTAGAAATTAACGTAAACATTAACTTAGAATATTTGTTAAAGGAGATGTATCATTGATGAAATTTGGTATGACGGATGAAACATATCATACTCAATCAAGTGATATAGATTTCATCATACATGCTGCAGCTTATATGAACAGAGACCAACCTTATCCGGTAAAGTATATATTTTATCTAAATGACAAGAATAGTTTATATATGTCATGTATGTACGTAGCATATTTGTATTAAAATTCACATACAAACGGTTTAATATCTATAGAAAGGTCATATGATGGTAGCATATTAAGACGTTTAGACCAATATTTAGTTGTTAAAATACATGAAATTAGAATTTTAAAACAAATGTACACATAAAAAACTATTGAAAATGTACGTTGGCGTTACGTCTTTATATGGCATTGTATAAAGTGTTGCTGTATTTGAAGGAATTTATTATGATATTTAAGAATTAAACGTACACTGCAAGAAAACTAATAAGCTTTCAATAATTGACTTTTCAGTAACATATACATTTTAAAGAAAATATCAGTTTGAACAATTTTGCTGTATATCAAATCACTGGTAAAAATCCAATTTATATTAAAAATAAATCATAACACTGAAGCAAAATTTTTACAAAGATATCCAAACACTCAAATTCGTATTTGCCAATCCTGCATTGCATAATAATATTTTCTATTTTCATACTAGTTTGACGTTGTAGGTAAGTGGTTGTATTCCATTTCTAATGATACACGCAAGGTCTGTAGACTTTAAATGTTGTACCTAATTTAAATAAAGAGACGTAGGTGGCTTGCTTGGTGATTTAATTGATACAAATTCATTTGTTTCAGGCTTTTGTATTTCCCCATGTGACTGGAACAGAACATGTTGTGATGTTCTCATGTACTGGTAAAATAAAACCAATACATTATATCAGGTACATGTAATATATATTGTTATCTACATGTGTATTTTTTTTATTGAGCAACATCTTGAAACAAATGCTGTCATTTGTAATGGAAACAGGGGTAAATGAAAAGAAATAAAGGTGTACGCATACGGCAATTATTATATATGTGAATGTTATACAAGTAAACACTAGAAACACCTTAAAGTTTAAGTGAGAAAATAAAATTTTTAATGGAAAAATCTAAGTTAGGAAAGGGAGTTTATCAAAACTATATGAGAAATATGGAATGAACTAGAAAATTGAAAAAAAAACATGTACAGATGTATGTACGAAGACTATTTCTTTACTGTGTTCGGGTGAAGAACATTTAAGTTTTAATTTCTTTTAGCGTTTATAGAAAATAAATTTAAGATCTGTTTAAAGAAAAGAAAATGACGTTGCATGATAAATATTAATTTGAAACAATGAAGTATAAATAAAAAGACATGTATGCATATTTCAGATAGTACTTGTAGTACCCCAGCTGTGAGAAAAGGTTTCAAAAATCAGACGTCCAAAAACAGTGGCTCCAAAAAAAGTCCATACTAAATGATTACATGGTTTAAACACAATGTCAATATGATAATTACATACCCAACAGAGTTAACACAATTTCACAAAGGAAAATTGACGAGGACCTTTCTTTTTAACGGCAAACAAATAATGTGTCATGCTAAACAAATTTTATCTTAACACAAAAAGTATTATCGTTTTTTATAAGTTTCCTCCTATTATTTTTCACAAGTATGAAAACTTCGTAGAGCTCGTACTTTAGAGAATACATTCATTTTTGTGTTATTACTACTCCTAACTAAATTCTTGAAAGCAATATATTATTACAATCAAATACTCAGGTTAGTTAAACATGTTAAACGTTGATGGTGGCTGTGCCAATTCATATAAGAAAAAATATGTATCGTATCTATATATTACGTGTATAGTATGCCAAAAATTTATCTAGGAGAAAGTATTACCTGATTACCGTTTGAATTTTTGAGTTTTGTATTTTGTAGTACTAATTCAGTCTTCCCTAATGGAGACATAGATTGTCCCGAAGACGATAACATAGACCTCTATGATAAAAAATTAACAGATGGATACTCAAAATCGAAGTGGGTAGCAGAACAACTAATCCATATCGCACGAAAGAAAGCAATTCCATGCGTTATCTTTAGAATCGGTAATATGAAAATTGCAGTTTGTCTTTATATCTGTTGCAGGGGTAAATGAAAAGAAATAAAGGTGTACGCAATATTAAATCATGTTTTGTATTGTGTCGAAATATGTTTTTCTTAAAATGGAGATTTTAAGAAAATACTTGAAAAATTTGCTTTCTAGTTCGTAACCCGGATTTATTATTTTTTTTCAATCGATTTATGAATATCGAAAAGCGGTTTAATTACTTCTGTTGCCTTTATCTTTAATGTAAAGGAAATTTTTAAGCTGTGAAATAAATAGAAAAGAATATACGTGCTTGTGTGTTTGTAAAATAAACAAAAAACACTTAAGTTTAAGTTATTGTAAGAAAAGGGAATTGATGGAAATTATATGATAGATATGAAATAAATTATACAAATGAGTAAATAGTTTGTAAAATATGTGTCTATGACTAACATTTCTTTACGGTCTTTGTGTGCAAAACAAATGAGTTGTAATTAAAAAAAAATAGTGCTTATAGTAAGTTTTCATATAGTATAAAGAAATGAAAAGGGCATTGCATTAAAAAAAAATACAATTTGAAAAAAGAGGTATAAATAAAAGACATGTTTACAAAATGTACTTGTCAGAGAGATAGTACATGTAGAACCCCGACAAAAAGAAAAAAAATCAGAAGTCAAAAACAGTCGCTTCTGTATAGTCCACCACAATTAGATGGTTATTTTGTATATTGTATATGTTGAACAGGACATTTAATATTTGATAAGTTCAGATGATCTAATATTCAAACAAACTGACAATGTTTTCTCTTTCTTCCTCGTACACCTCTGTCTATTGTGCTTGACAATAACACACAGCAACCTTTATTTTAAATGGATATAGTTTTTCTATAAACAATACATTCATGAGAAATGTACCGGTTACAAGTCACCATTTTTATTTGTACAGAAAGTATAAATATACAGATAGAGACTTATTGTTATTTTATATGCTTAATAACAGTATTTTAATGACTAAATTGTAAGAGAATTTCAAACTAGAAAAAAGAAAGATAATATTTCAGTGATTGATTTTAACTCTACAATTAAGGTTGGTTTAAGCAACATTTGACCCTTTTGAACTGAATTTGATTACTTCGAAGTACAAAACAATAGATTACCATGTGTTCGACTGATGTGAGTTAAGTTCAACCTTCATATATTCATATCGGTCTAAACGTAACCTTGAATATGTCTTGAGACAGGACGCACGCATTATAGAATCATTACGATTTGACATTCATGAATCTTTCATAAACTTGAATATGTCTTGAGACAGGTCGCACGCATTACAGATTCATTCAGATTTGACATTCATGAATCATCCAAAT
This sequence comes from Mytilus edulis, assembly GCA_019925275.1. Classification (NCBI taxonomy): domain Eukaryota; kingdom Metazoa; phylum Mollusca; class Bivalvia; order Mytilida; family Mytilidae; genus Mytilus; species Mytilus edulis. The sequence goes on along the minus strand of CM034361.1, from coordinate 71,674,241 downwards.
GTTCGACAGGTAATATGGCTGGTGAATTTGAACAGGGGGTCTGGAATCATCAGAATGCAAGTTTAGCAGTGCTTGAAGCATGTGCCAAATATAAAGTTGCACCCGATTTTGACTGGAATATTGAGATGACCCCTGTGAACTTTGTGGCTGATTTTATTGTTCGCTGTACATATAGCCTGTCTACCACTCTGGGGAAGACTTACAACATTAGCAATAACCAACCTCTACAATCAAGGTACATAAAATAATTTAATTTTCAAATGGACATCCCTGTCTTTAACAAGTAATATTCATAAAGTCCAATTGCTTTATGTTACGAAATAAAGGTTTTCCAGTTTAATGTCGGATAAAAAAAGAAGAAACGAGAAAATTAACGGCCTATTCTAGTTCATTTATATTGTATACAGAGAAATTTGAAATTGTAAAATATTATTAATGATATGCCTATGAATAAATGCACAGAGCATTTTGACAGATATTTTATCTAAAAAATAAAGCATCGTATGAGAAACTATGAGCTTGCAAGATACGTCAATAAGAGTGAAATTGACACATACATGATTCTTAACCTAGAAAATCACTAAACAAGTATTTTCTGAAAACGGTTATGTTGGTAATATGACAATACGATCTTTGTTACAACATGCAGAAATGTGTACGTGTCTTTAAAGATCTATGAAGTCATGTATTATTAGGAGACATGAAACTGAATTAGGCAACATTGGTCATTTTTATAAATTTCCTGTTTACAAAACTTTGAATTTTCGAAAAAAAAAGGCATAGATTACCCTAGCTGTATTTGGCACAACTTTTTGGAATTTTGGATCCTCAATGCTCTTCAACTTTGTACTTGTTTGGTTTATTATTATTTTGATATGAGCGTCACTGATGAGTCTTATGTAGACGAAACGCGCGTCTGGCGTACTAAATTATAATTCTGGTAGCTTTGCTAACTATAAACCCTTTGAGAATGCACTAACGAATGTTTTCTATAATCCTTTACACAATATTTACATATCAACAAGATATAATTAATTCAAAAATTTGACAGCGAATGTCAGATCCAATGTTCATAAAAAGAAATATAAGACATTTATAATTTTAGTAATGCTTTGTAATTAAAAAAAAAAAGGTTCGTGATTTTCATCAATTAATTAATTAATTAATCCTTTAACCATCAAATTGTATCTTAATCACTAAATAATTTTTATAAAAGCTAATTTAACAGTTCTAAAAATTATACTTTACAGATTGGTGTTTGATTGGATGAATGGACATGGATATCCCTTAAAGATTATACATATCAAAGACTGGAAAAAAAGGTAACTCTAAATGACATATAAATTGTGTATGGTACCATTAAACGGTTTGCCTGCCTAAGAAACACGTGTGAAAATCGAATTTCTCTAGTCAAAGCTAGACTTATTGTTTATTAAATAACTATCTAAAAGCCGGAGGGTTATTAGAACCATAGACATTTGTTTACCCTAATTTGTCACATATTACCCTGCTTCTGTGTTTAGAAATGAATTCGAAATCTTTACTGTTGTCAGCTTCCATTATTTTGTCAACGTCAGTGTATTTTATTCTTCATTTTCATCTCCTGATATAAAAAAGAAAGTCGATCAACAATGTAAGCTTTATCTGTATAATTATATTTTGGTATGCTCCTACGTTTAGCAAAGGTATACTGCAAACCATTTTATTATACATAGCACTGCGTTGTACATTGGAGGAAACAAAATTACGAGTTATACATTTGATTTTATAATATTAACCTACCTCTGCACAATGAACACTTTCTCTCGTGGTTTAGTTTGCCATCTATGTTTTATAGAAATTAACAGTGATGCTCTGATGAAAACAAATTTTTTCGACACGCGAGATGTTAACTTTCCATTTCAATGTAGTAATATAACAGAAGCGCCTTTGTATGAAGGTTGAATGTCCTAGCTATAACGCGTTCCAGGTCTTGTATTTTCTATCATGGTTTCATTGAAAGGGATTTGCTACATACAAGGAAGCTATTAAACCAATAGTCCCAACTGGTGAAGTTGAAATCATCCCATCATAAATTTTAGGGACGAGTTGAAACACCGTAATGCAATATCCGTTTCACAGATGATAACGGATATGTTCCTCGTGTTGTGACTAGATAATTTCCCCTTTTAATGAATATGACCTTCAAAATTAGACTGATTACCGGACGAGTACTAACATGAGCCATACGGGATCAACAATTGGAATAGGATCTGCTACCCTTCCGGAACACACAAGATCACCCCATTTATTTAGTTTTATAAATGTAGTGCTATAAAATATTCCTGCTAGCCCCTACTTTCTTTCATAATGTCATACCATATAGTTTAACAAGAACATATTTTTAATTGCCAAAAATCCTTGTGAATTTTTTATAACTTTTTAAACAAAGGATTCAAATGTTAAATGAATGCAGGCTAGAAGGAATTATTTTCCAATACATTTACAATGGTTAACTTCTCGAAAACAAGCTCGAAGCCCCTTCTTTATTTCTGAATTTTAAATTTCTTAGATTACATTCCATCAATTTCAAATAGTTTTCTAAAAGCTTGTTATCTCAAAACAGAGTAGTTAACATACTATTAGGAGATTTATATGTTTATTGAATTAAAAATGTCTTTTATAGAATTCTAGAAGAGCTGAAAGGAGAAAAAAATATTAGAAAAAGACATACTGAAACCAATTTGCAAAGCCTGTTAGAGTCAAATCATAAGTATGTATATTTGATGATATAAACTAGTGTATACTGTACCATACAAAAGACATAACTGCTTTTAAATGTAAACTGCAATTGACACAAAAGTAAAATAACACACATGTCGAATACACCGTATGCTAAGTCTTTAAATGTATAAAGGAAGTGAAATGCATTTATGGACAGGTTATGTCTGTATGCCATCTATGTTTTATAGAAATTAACAGTGATGCTCTGATGAAAACAAATTTTTTCGACACGCGAGATGTTCACTTTCCATTTCAATGTAGCAATATAACAGAAGCGCCTTTGTATGAAGGTTGAATGTCCTAGCTATAACGCGTTCCAGGTCTTGTATTTTCTATCATGGTTTCATTGAAAGGAATTTGCTACATACAAGGAAGCTATTAAACCAATAGTCCCAACTGGTGAAGTTGAAATCATCCCATCATAAATTTTAGGGACGAGTTGAGTCACCGTAATGCAATATCCGTTTCACAGATGATAACGGGTATGTTCCTCGTGTTGTAACTAGATCATTTCCCCTTTTAATGAATATGACCTTCAAAATTAGACTGATTACCGGACGAGTACTAACATGAGCCATGGGAAAAAACTGTGCCCCTCTACTTGCCGACTTGTTTCTTTATTATTATGAGGCTGACTTCATGCAGGAACTTCTTAGGAAGAAAGATAAGAAGTTAGCACTATCCTTTAACTCTACTTTTCGCTATATAGATGATGTTCTTTCACTAAATAATTCAAAATTTGGTGACTATGTGGAACGCATCTATCCAATCGAGCTAGAGATAAAGGATACTACAGATACAGTTAAGTCGGCCTCATATCTTGACTTACATCTAGAAATTGACAATGAGGGTCGGTTGAAAACAAAACTTTATGACAAAAGAGATGATTTCAGCTTTTCCAATTGTGAACTTTCCATTTCTAAGTAGCAACATTCCAGCAGCACCTGCATACGGGGTATATATCTCCCAATTGATACGACATTCCCGTGCTTGCATTTCCTATCATGATTTTCTTGATAGAGGGTTGCTGCTCACAAGGAAGCTATTAAACCAAGAGTTCCAAATGGTTAAGTTGAAATCATCCCTTCGTAAATTTTACGGACGCCATCACGAGTTGGTTGACCGTTATGGAATAACCGTATCACAAATGATATCGGATATGTTCCTTACGTCGTAACTGCAATCCCCTTCCCTTTCCTGAATGTGACCTATCGAATTAGACTATTTACCGGATTTGTTATCACATAAGCAACACGACGGGTGCCGCATGTGGAGCAGGATCTGCTTACCCTTCCGGAGCACCTGAGATCACCCCTAGTTTTTTGGTGGGGTTCGTGTTGTTTATTCTTTAGTTTTCTATGTTGTGTCGTGTGTGCTGTTGTTTGTTTGTCATGGCGTTGTCAGTTTGTTTTAGATTTATGAGTTTGACTGTCTCTTTGGTATCTTTCGTCTCTCTTTTATGTCTCTTTGAATTAATAAAAAGACGAATTGCCGTAGTAAAGTTAATATGATTTGTATTATAAGAATTTATTATGCACAACTCTATTTTTGCAACTTGAAGTTTTACAAATTTGTTAAATAAGCACTGTGAAAATATAAACTGTGTATAAGTTAATAATTAACAGCTTCACGATTGTACGGTGTGAGAAACCATGGAATGATGAATTTTGATTTATTGCATTCACTTTAGACACATAAGAAGATCGTTAATAACAGTTCTGTTATATGTAACCACCAACCATTTCACATACTGAGTAGGTATTAAAACGTTTGTCATAACTTTTGTATTAATTGATGTTTTTCCTTTTCCAATAGTGACGTTTTCTGTTCCACTTTGAAGACCTACAAGACCGCCAATTTCAAAGAGGCATTAACAGATTTCAAGTTATCATATCCATACACTGATTACATGTTACTGCAAAAATATTTTGAATGGTTATCTCAGCATGGAGACATTGTTCCTTAAGTACACAAGACTCAAATCTCAGGTGACTTCCTATATTTGTTGACGTCTGCCTTGAAAAGTATTATATTCACTTCAAACTTAGTACAGTATGACCATGGTGTACAAAAGTTTATGTTTGTCCTTACACAAGTAACACTTCGGGGTCACATATGAAGCGCAGAATCTGATCATCCTTTTCGGAGAACCTAAAATCGACACCAGTTTTGAATGGAAATTATATTGCTCAGTCTCTAGTTTTCTATTTTGTCCATTGCAAACCGTTATTGTCTTATGGTTTTTCCCATGACTCTGTAATTTGTTTTAGACTTATCAGTTTGAATATATATGTGATATCATCTATGCATAACATGTTTAAATGTTATAGCGGAAAACAAGTATATACTATTCAGGTCATGCCGATTTGCAGGCAGAAAGAGTTTATAAAGTGAATTCTTAAAGTATTACTGTGGATTCATTTATTTTCGTGGGTATCAATTTTCGTGGATTGCTGAAAACTTGCATATTCTTGGATATTTGATTTCGTGGTTTTGCCAATTTCTGTATACAAAGCCTATTGAAAATATGATATTCGTTGAACATTTGAATTCGTGGTTCACTTGTACCCACGAAACCCACGAAAATTGGTATCCAACGAATTATAATGAATCCACAGTATTATTGACAAGTTTATTCCTAAATCGCAGAATTGTTTTAGAGAAAATTTACTTTCTTAAAAATGACAAAAAGTATATGATGATTATGCGTCCGAATCGCTTTGTTAGATTTACCTTCAACGGAAACGAAAAAAGTTGAATATTTGAAAGGCACGTTTTTCATACAAAACAAAATTCATGATGCAGAAGACATATGTTAAACGACAAGAGAGCAGATAATGAACATGTCCAAATGTGTCTGATGAGCGAAAAATAAATTACATTGTAACGATGATTTCCGCTGGAAAAAGTCGCTAAAAAGTTAAGTTAGGCGACCATTCGATTGATGCTTTAAGCATATAATTCTCCAAATCTCATGATTTATAATCACGCACAGCTAACTAAAACAAATGTTAATCATGCGTCAATCAGGGGCAATGAATTTGTGTTCTTCCGTACGTCATGTCAGTTCGACCTTGTGTCAAACTTAATGTCAAAGTTGTTGGTCAATGTAAGTTATGATGTGTTAGTCTAATCAACTTGAAACTTTCATGAAGTACATATGTTTGATGTTTTGGTATTCTAACGCCATTTTTACGCGCCGCATTCAGGCTTTTTATGGCGGTCAGTTTTTACTGGTAGTGGATGCCGGAGTGCCCGAAAAAAACCATCGACTACACATGTTTGATATAGTCTTTCTAATTTAGTGTCAAATAAGAGTTTTGATCACATTTTCACGTTCCACTGAAACCATAAAATGATTATGCGAGTGGGGTATATGTGTATCATCGACACTTTCTGGTTGATTTTATGTCATGTTGGCACCACGTGTACGAAAATATCATTTTGCATAATACGTGTAATATATATAGATAGATAGATATACGCGTATAATTCACAATCTCTATTTTACAGACGTAAGCCAAATTTGATTTGACGGCCTTCTATACGATCCTAGTAGCAAGTGACATTACCAAAAGTGTACGTTATGCTGTAGAGCGACCACATTATATGAGTGTTAATGAATTATTCGTAGAATCATATAAGAATTAATTATTTTTGTTAAGTGATTAGCAAGTGAGAATTAATCTTCTTGTATGAGTAAACACAAATCGTTGCATGCATAACTGGGAAACTCTGTGGCATATAGGTGCTGTAAAACAAGATGAGGTATATCACATTTAACTATAAAGTCAACAAGCGTCTAATGTTCAATTTAGTGTAATTTTATGATTATAATAATAGACAGTATCGATACAGCTCATAAATGACACATAATTTCTACTTTGGGCATGCAGAATTTGTTTTACTCCCAGACGAAGATTACGGGTATACTCAAATATCACAATACTAACATTTTGACTAGATATATGGTCGATTTTGTAGATTATTCATTCGGTCCTTATTGATCTAAATATTAATATTTTTTTATTTACCTTTTACAGTAGTGAATGTTTTAGTTTTGTAATTATTTATAATAAACTTGTCCATTGATTATTTATACTATACGGGTCTGTTCTTTCATGAGCATGCAACACGACGGGTACCTCATGTGAAACAGGTTTCTGGTTATCCGTCCAGAGCAACTAAGGTCGCCTAGATTTTTTCTTGCTTTATTCTATGTTGCTTTTTAGTATACTGTTGTTATTTGTTATTTATTTGTTATTTTCATTTTTGCTGATAAATATTTTGCAGAATTTCTACCAAGCTTTAAAAGTTTGCAAGTCTTGGCTAGGTATCATTATTGAATATTTCATAAATTTTCACAAAGTGTATGATTTATCCCTTTGGTATCTCGCCTCTACTTTAAAACATATATATTTTTTAGTTTTTTGTTACAAATTTTTGAGTATTATGTTATAGTTATGTACTAGTCGTTGATTTATTATTACGAGAGTTTGACAATTGTTTTCCCCTAAATAAAGATTAAAAGTATATTTTACCGTGTCTTATGTCATCAGTCTATTTTTTACTCACAACATACTATATGTATTTATAGCCAGTATATAAGTATCATAGACAATTTATTTATTAAGGTGCAATGCACCATTGTTATGTTTACTAAGAGCATTTTGTTTCTCATATCAGGAATAACACGCTTCCAAATGTATCGTTTATATAATTGATAAGCAGATTAGCTAAGGGAACAAGATATGCCTTTTTAGTTCGGCCGTCGTCGTTAATTTTTACAAAAATCTTCTCCTCTTAAACTATTGGGCCAAACTTAACTAGATTTGGCCACAATCATCATTGGGGTATCCAACCAATCAAGATGGCCGCCATGGCTAAAAATAGAACATAGGGGTAAAATGTAGACTTTGACTAATAACTCTGAAACCAAAGCATTTAGAGCACATCTGACGGGGCTAGAGTGTTTATCAGGTCCAGATCTAACTGCCTTGAAATTTTCAGATGAATCGGACAACCGGTTTTTTTGTTATTATCTTGAATATTATTATAGATAGAGATAAATTGAAAACAGCAATAATGTTCAGCAAAGTAAGATCTACAAATAAGTCAACATGACCAAAATAGTCATGTGAACCCTACAGGAGTTATTGCCCTTTATAGTCACGTTTTACCAATTTTTCGTAACTTTTTATAATCTTTTACAAAATTATTTTCCTGAACTACTCGACCAAATTTAACCAAACTTAGCCACAATCATTATTAGGGTATTTTCTTTTTAAAAAAAATGTGTTCAGTGACCCAGACAAGCAACCAAGATGGCCGTCATGGCTAAACATAAAACATAGGGGCAAAATGTAGATTTTGGCTTATAACTCTGAAACCAACGCATTTAGAGCAAATTTGACAAGAAGTTTAAAATGTTCATCTATCTGCCCTGAAATATTCAGATGAATTTGGCAACTGTTTAATGGGTTGCTGCCCACCAATTAGTAATTTTTAAATAAATTTTGCTGTTTTTGGTTATTATCTTGAATACTATTATAGATAGAGATAAACTGTAAACAGCAATAATGTTCAACAAAGTATAGTATAGTTGTTTTTCACTCGTATTGATATATTTTTTATTAAAATTTTGCAGTTGGAAATTGTTCATTGTAGTTTTTAAATATTTAAAGAGAACTCATAGTAATGTATGATATTCGTGATAGTTATTTCTATATTTGTATTATTATTTTTAAAATACTTTTTAATTCATGATTGGTCTTTTTTTATATGTATAATGCTTTTTGGTTCTGTATCGTTTGACATATACTGTATATGCTTATTAGTAATAAAATACAATAGTCAAACTTAATGTTCACATTTACTGCGACTAGAGAAACAAAAACTGATATATTACCTTTTATTAAACGTAGGAAAAATACAAAGACACTTATTGCACCCAAATAAATAATCACGATTTGATTAGTTTGAAACCGTCACGTAGTGACCCCCTATGGGTCCGTAAAGGGGATTAGTAAATTTCATAGGTGGCGCATGACATCACGTCTACTAATGGTGACGTCATATATAAATGTTTTGTGTTTCATTGTATATTTTTTAACAAAACGCAGCAGAAAAAGTTCATCGAGCGATAAATTCGTTATACGGTTAACTACTTACCCACTACGGATCAAAGAAGGTGATTAAAATCCAGAGGAGAATTGGACTCCGGCCTCACCCCTACGGATTTTACTAACTCTCTCTCGATCCGTAGTGGGTCAGTAGCGAACCATATTTTTTTCTATAATTAGACCGTTGGTTTCGTTTCCCATTTGTAATGGTTTTACACTTATTGTCTAGTATTTTTTGGGGCCCTTTATAGCTTGCTGTTCAGTGTGATCCAAGGCTCTGTGTTGAAGGCTGTACCTTTTATCAATTGTTTCTTGGATGGAGAGTTGTCTCATTGGCACTCATACCACACATCTTACATCCACATAACGTATAATAGTTTTCTACAGTATTCTACTATGAGTGACTGTTCTGTAAGAGATACTGTCGACTATTTGAACATGATGATGATAGAGGGTTGCTTAACGTCTTGTGGCAAGTTAAGAACATGTTAATGTTATACAGTGTTTGAATATTAACCCTGCTTGTACAACACCGACACGACGAACCAGATTTTTAATGTATTAGCTCATAAAGTAGTAGTCCACAGGAAGACATATCACATACTCGGACACAATGATGATCTGATTCCGAGTCGACCAGTCTTTGCTCTTACTCTTTAATGCCGCATGAATAGCGGAAAAGCAGCAACTATCTATTATAAAGTCTTTGGTTTTGACCAGGCTAGGTTAGAACCTATGACCTAACGCAATTGTCTAAAAAGGTAGTTTAATCCTTGTAAATATAAAAAATAGTAATTAATCCTCAATGATGAGTGTTTCATATGATTGAATAATATGTGAGTGACATATTAATGAAACAGAAATCCATCAATAAAAACATTCAATATGAATGTTGAAAATGACCTCTATTACAAAAAAATGTTCCTTCCACACTGCCACAGACACAAAGATAGCGTGTTTGATATTTTGCTAAGTAACTACATCAAAGGGTGCCCGACCTATGGTTCCGCTACGGCAATAGAACGTTTTAGTAACGATCTTGTCACGCCCTTGCTACGTCTAAGATACATTATCATCCCTTAATCAATAGATGTAAGCTTCAACACAGACTTTCCCGGTCGCATTACGATCTCAAAATGAGTCTACCATGACTGAATCACGTTCTTAACACGCTCTGTATTACTATAAATATCATCACTTTTACACCCGTTTCATTGTGAAAACATGCCACTAAGGGTATCAAAAACGCTTAGAGGTCGTGGTGCTAAGTATAGGTATCAACATAATGAGGTCGTGCAATTTAGGACGTAGTAGAATCGTTTTAAGGACGACAAGCGCGTAAAAAAAGCGTATCATTGTTTTCATCATTATAGTATAATCGTATCAATGTCGTAGTAGAAGCGAGATAAAGACGTAGTGAAATCCTGATAGTCTCATTCAAATCTCAGTTAGGTGGAGGCAAAATAGTTGCCATTTGCTTCGCCGATTGCAACACGTTTCCAATAAAATGCTTTTGCACCTATATAGGTCTTATTGCATCCTTACTACGACTTTCTGACATATCTACTACGACTACTTGTGTTCACTACATGTACGTTTTAGATCATGTTAAAAAATTGTAGTGGACCTCCATTATGATGATGACGCGAAAAGTCCTTATTACAAACTTACCACGACCACCACTTTCGAATAACCAAAAAAAAAAAAAAAACCACACACATTATATGTCAAAGTCGACAAATTTTATTTCAAAAAGAAACGCACGTTAACTGATGTACAATTATGTGCTAGAAAATTGTACTGTCCAATACCCAAATGACAAACTTGTCATAGCATGTACCCAAGTCTTTAAAACCAAAGACTTTCGGAACAACAAAATTGCCCCTTTTCTACCTATAGGCAAATCACACTTTTTGCCAAAATTCTCAAATAAAGAATTTTATTATATATTTTAACATATATCATCATTCATGTTAACAAAACAAAACCACTTTTGATAGGAACTATTTTCTCATATGTATACAATGAACATTAAGAGAAATTGATTGTTGTCTTTGACTTATGAGACCACTTTTCAACATGAAAAAAAGTGATATTTGCAGTGTTTGTTATTTTAATCCTACTTGTAATTTGTTTTTGTTCACACATTGCTGTCAATAATATGAACTTTTATGCGACTGTCAAATAAGTGAAAGGTTAGCTAGCTATAAAACCAGGTTTAATCCACCATTTTCTACCTTAGACAATGCCTGTACCAAGTCAGGAATATGCCAGTTGTTTTTCATTCGTTTGATGTGTTTGAGCTTTTGATTTTTCCATTTGATAAGAGACTTTCCGTTTTTACCTTGGAGTTTGACATTTTCTATATTTTATATTTTGCAATGATTCATGTAAATCCCATAATAGATAAAGATTAAAAGGGCTCGGCGATGCAGCAACATTTTGGCACTGGTTAACACACACAAACATTGCCCTGTTGTGCCAGTAACAGTCCTTATACACATACGAAAGATTTTAATGATTGCAAATATGTTAACGACAGAAAGCACAATTTTGAATAATAACAGCATTGATATTTGCATGTACTATTGAAAAATAATCCACTATGGTCTTGCGTAAGGGAGTATGCATGTCATGCAGATCACAATCTAAATTTTTGATAATGCAGACTTCTTATACGTTCAGGTATTTCACATCCAATTTTTTATGGAAATATTCTTTATAAAGCACAAAGGTGTCAGTATTCACCTCAAAAACTAACAAAACCTTTGAATAGACTTATTAAGAAGGGATATAGTTACGATACTGTTGTCAGGTCATTAAAGATTGCATATTTTGGCGTTAATATTGATTCACTTATAGGGTCTTTGCATCGGAACTAAACACATTTATTCAAAAACCAGTTGTTGGCATGACACGGGTTATGTTCTTCTCATATATGTTATGATGGTATGATACTAAACCCCTAACGGGAAGGATTATGCCTGATGTTCATATGATGAAATCATAATCTTTCAGTCAGTTTAATTGAAGTCTGGAGCTGGCATGTCAGTTAACTGCTAGTAGTCTGTTGTTATTTATGTATTATTGTCATTTTGTTTATTTTCTTTGGTTACATCTTCTGACATCAGACTCGGACTTCTCTTGAACTGAATTTTAATGTGCGTATTGTTATGCGTTTACTTTTCTACATTGGCTAGAGGTATAGGGGGAGGGTTGAGATCTTACAAACATGTTTAACCCCGCCACATTTTTGCGTCTGTCCCAAGTCGGGAGCCTCTGGCCTTTGTAAGTCTTGTATTATTTTAATTTTAGTTTCTTGTGTACAATTTGGAAATTAGTATGGCGTTCATTATCACTGAACTAGTATATATTTGTTCAGGGGCCAGCTGAAGGACGCCTCCGGGTGCGGGAATTTCTCGCTACATTGAAGACCTGTTGGTGACCTTCTGCTGTTGTTTTTTTTTCTATGGTCGGGTTGTTGTCTCTTTGGCACATTCCCCATTTCCATTCTCAATTTTATATTTAATATTTAAGTATATCAATCGCATTCAACTTGTGCTAAACTTTCAAGTACGTGTACTTGTACATTATAAAAAGACAAATTACAACAAGATTAAGTTATAAAAAGTCGGAAATTTTGAGAAAACAAATAATGTTTAATGGAAATAATTGTATTCAGGGGCAGATCCAGGATTTTGGAAAGGGGGGGGGGAGAAATTTGTAAAGATCTGCGAGCGGAGCGAGGGGAAAAATTTTTAGGACCTTTTTTGGGCTAAAAAAACATGAAATAAGTTTAAAATGCACCCTTTAACGGTTCCTGACGTGGAACATGTATATTTTACAGTTGCTGTAAAGTGTAAGGGTTGGACATGTTTTATGCTGTATTAATTCTCCCTATCAAGTGTCTATCATAAAATGCATATATGTAGTATGGATCCAAAGCTATGTACTGATATATTTGATGTGAGACTTGTCAGTAAAACATAGACATGGCAAATTATCGTGTGTTGTATGTTAAATTATGATAAACTTACAGATTTCTTTTTGTAAGCAAAATATGCGCCAGGCTATTCAATGAAATTTACAAAACGACCGACACAAGTTAAAATACAAACAAGCAATGTCTAGCCAAATGTTTCGTTGAAAAGTTTCACCCAAACAAGAGAAGTATAAGGGGTTCCAAATCAACCAAAAGGCTACGAATGAGTCTGAAATGACAACGAATTTATGAATGCCGGTCGACAAATGGAGACACAAAGGCCACACCTAGTAGGCAGGTTGCAGTCTGGTTTTGAAAAAAGTATTCAATATATCAGTTCGGCGAAACAGACATTCCGGTCAGACATGGAAACCCGGCCCAAAAAAATTACGCCCGTTCGTATTTATCATGTTCATTTAATGCTAAATAATTCTGTTGGAAATTGTCGTTTCTAATAGTTAAAAAAATGGACAAGATTATTGTTTTCAATCCAGATACGGCCAGCATTTTTGTTTAAGTCAAACATCAGAGTTAGATTTTTTCCTCAAATATCTCAGACTGCCTCCTCAAATCTACGAACCTTAGACTTTAAATCTATCTAGAGCTTTAAATACTGACCGGGGATCATTGTTCAGCTATGTTATTTCGAAATAGACTAGGGCGTTTGGGGTTAAACATGTTTTCGTATGTAAATAATATTGCTGTGGAATTTTTTTTTTTCATGAGTTTCCATGTCTGACCGGAATGTCTGTTTCGCCGAACTGATATATTGAATACTTTTTTCAAAACCAGACTGCAACCTGCCTACTAGGTGTGGCCTTTGTGTCTCCATTTGTCGACCGGCATTCATAAATTCGTTGTCATTTCAGACTCATTCGTAGCCTTTTGGTTGATTTGGAACCCCTTATACTTCTCTTGTTTGGGTGAAACTTTTCAACGAAACATTTGGCTAGACATTGCTTGTTTGTATTTTAACTTGTGTCGGTCGTTTTGTAAATTTCATTGAATAGCCTGGCGCATATTTTGCTTACAAAAAGAAATCTGTAAGTTTATCATAATTTAACATACAACACACGATAATTTGCCATGTCTATGTTTTACTGACAAGTCTCACATCAAATATATCAGTACATAGCTTTGGATCCATACTACATATATGCATTTTATGATAGACACTTGATAGGGAGAATTAATACAGCATAAAACATGTCCAACCCTTACACTTTACAGCAACTGTAAAATATACATGTTCCACGTCAGGAACCGTTAAAGGGTGCATTTTAAACTTATTTCATGTTTTTTTAGCCCAAAAAAGGTCCTAAAAATTTTTCCCCTCGCTCCGCTCGCAGATCTTTACAAATTTCTCCCCCCCCTTTCCAAAATCCTGGATCTGCCCCTGAATACAATTATTTCCATTAAACATTATTTGTTTTCTCAAAATTTCCGACTTTTTATAACTTAATCTTGTTGTAATTTGTCTTTTTATAATGTAAAAGTACACGTACTTGAAAGTTTAGCACAAGTTGAATGCGATTGATATACTTAAATATTAAATATAAAATTGAGAATGGAAATGGGGAATGTGCCAAAGAGACAACAACCCGACCATAGAAAAAAAAACAACAGCAGAAGGTCACCAACAGGTCTTCAATGTAGCGAGAAATTCCCGCACCCGGAGGCGTCCTTCAGCTGGCCCCTGAACAAATATATACTAGTTCAGTGATAATGAACGCCATACTAATTTCCAAATTGTACACAAGAAACTAAAATTAAAATAATACAAGACTTACAAAGGCCAGAGGCTCCCGACTTGGGACAGACGCAAAAATGTGGCGGGGTTAAACATGTTTGTAAGATCTCAACCCTCCCCCTATACCTCTAGCCAGTGTAGAAAAGTAAACGCATAACAATACGCACATTAAAATTCAGTTCAAGAGAAGTCCGAGTCTGATGTCAGAAGATGTAACCAAAGAAAATAAACAAAATGACAATAATACATAAATAACAACAGACTACTAGCAGTTAACTGACATGCCAGCTCCAGACTTCAATTAAACTGACTGAAAGATTATGATTTCATCATATGAACATCAGGCATAATCCTTCCCGTTAGGGGTTTAGTATCATACCATCATAACATATATGAGAAGAACATAACCCGTGTCATGCCAACAACTGGTTTTTGAATAAATGTGTTTAGTTCCGATGCAAAGACCCTATAAGTGAATCAATATTAACGCCAAAATATGCAATCTTTAATGACCTGACAACAGTATCGTAACTATATCCCTTCTTAATAAGTCTATTCAAAGGTTTTGTTAGTTTTTGAGGTGAATACTGACACCTTTGTGCTTTATAAAGAATATTTCCATAAAAAATTGGATGTGAAATACCTGAACGTATAAGAAGTCTGCATTATCAAAAATTTAGATTGTGATCTGCATGACATGCATACTCCCTTACGCAAGACCATAGTGGATTATTTTTCAATAGTACATGCAAATATCAATGCTGTTATTATTCAAAATTGTGCTTTCTGTCGTTAACATATTTGCAATCATTAAAATCTTTCGTATGTGTATAAGGACTGTTACTGGCACAACAGGGCAATGTTTGTGTGTGTTAACCAGTGCCAAAATGTTGCTGCATCGCCGAGCCCTTTTAATCTTTATCTATTATGGGATTTACATGAATCATTGCAAAATATAAAATATAGAAAATGTCAAACTCCAAGGTAAAAACGGAAAGTCTCTTATCAAATGGAAAAATCAAAAGCTCAAACACATCAAACGAATGAAAAACAACTGGCATATTCCTGACTTGGTACAGGCATTGTCTAAGGTAGAAAATGGTGGATTAAACCTGGTTTTATAGCTAGCTAACCTTTCACTTATTTGACAGTCGCATAAAAGTTCATATTATTGACAGCAATGTGTGAACAAAAACAAATTACAAGTAGGATTAAAATAACAAACACTGCAAATATCACTTTTTTTCATGTTGAAAAGTGGTCTCATAAGTCAAAGACAACAATCAATTTCTCTTAATGTTCATTGTATACATATGAGAAAATAGTTCCTATCAAAAGTGGTTTTGTTTTGTTAACATGAATGATGATATATTTTAAAATATATAATAAAATTCTTTATTTGAGAATTTTGGCAAAAAGTGTGATTTGCCTATAGGTAGAAAAGGGGCAATTTTCTTGTTCCGAAAGTCTTTGGTTTTAAAGACTTGGGTACATGCTATGACAAGTTTGTCATTTGGGTATTGGACAGTACAATTTTCTATTTTTTATATGAATTTGTGATCAGTTGATGTGATTTTTTTTTCATAATTAAAAAATAAGGCAATCGTTAAGTGTATAATTGTTGCACCTGTCCTAAGTAAGACCCTAAGTCATGATGCCGTTCATAAGTGTTTCTTATTTCTCGTTTTTCATACAAGATAAAGATAAAGATATAGATATTTTATATATGTCATATAGATTAGACAGTTGGTTTTCCAGTTTGAATGGTTTTACACTATTAATTTTTGGGGCCCTTTATAGATTGCTGTTCGGTGTGAGCCAAGGCTCCGTGTTAAGGACAGTACCTTGACCTATAATTGTCTACTTTTATAAATTGTGACTTGGATGGAGACTTGTCTCATTGGCACTCATACCACATCTTCTTATATACATCATGTACATAGTGACAGGTATAGGTGACTTATTGCATATAGTCACGGTGAACCGGTTAAAAAAGGTTCTGAAGTGTCAAGTATTTAGAAATGACGGTAAAAACTGCATTTTATTTAACACAAAAAAAAACCTATTCTTTGAGGCATTCTTATCAAACTTTGGACAATATTCAAGATCTTCCTGAAGCTGGGACTATTATACCTGAGACTACTATAACACTGTGTTATAGTAGTCTCAGATTATACTATCAGTATAATAGTCCCAGCCTGAAGTAAGCCTTGTGATATTTCATAAATAAATAAACCGCCCTTACCAGATATAGATATGAACATATAGACTTAAGCTTCAATTTTCAAACATGGGAGCCAGAAGTTTTTTTCTCCATTATGTATGTTAGAGCTCTTACTTTTATGTGAGTAAGACTAGCAAATACACAGAGAAAAAAACATCGCCGGTAGGCCACCATCTTGAAAATATCTAAACCGTCCTTGGAAGTATGGTTAAAGGTTTCATTAACCAAATAACCAATTGGTTAAGAACAAAAAATAATAAAACATTGAACCAATAACCAAACTTCAACCATGTTATAATGGTTAAAGAAAATAAAACACGCCTATAACTAAGTAGAAAAAAAATCCAGAAAAACATATCAAATATACAATACAATACAAAAAGAGAGAATTCTCTCTGTTCGGTCTGCCTGACCTAAACCATATAATTAATGTTAATGTTTGTAATATTCATTGTTCATTCTCAATAAAACACATGTAACTTTCATTCATTAATAACAACAATACACTATAGGTATACAGTTACGGTTTAAAGTACATGTAACTTTCATTCATACACAACAACATTACAATTTACAACCTTTACTATAAATGACCCAATTACGGATTAAAGTACACGTGCACAGGTACACAGACATTCTTGTCGTAAATTTTGTTTACCTTTTCTTGCCGACGTACGAATATAGGACACAGTTATGTAATGGCAAATCTGTATTTTTGATAGAACTGTGAATTACATTTCATATCACTGGATTCATGTTTTTTGCATATATATATCGGATGGATTTTTAAGATTTGCATTGGGTGCAAAACGTATAAAATTGCACTTATATGAATTTATGTTTAATGAATTGATATATACATTGTTGATCACCAAAATTGCTGCGGAAAGGATATTCGCACTTTACAAAAAAGGAAATGAGGATTCATTTTATAGAATACCAGTTTAATATGATTATTCTAATGTGTGTATGTGCAATTTATGTCAATATAGTGTCAACAACAACAACAACAAAAGTGGGATTTTTCCCCCCGGGATTATAGTAATACACAGGGACGATGGTTACTTTCGTGATGTCTGCGTGCCGGTACCGTGAGTAAATTATGTTATATAAAATCACAATATACGCTGCATGTATTTTATTGACTTATTTTAATTCATGGTGAAATTATTTCGGATAAAGTTGTATGTAAATTTAAAATTCATAAAATGTAGTTTTATCTACAAATGACCTAAGTATTTCATTTGAAATTTGCTTATTTATAACTCGCTTGTATAATGAATTATATTTAAATAAAATAGAGAATGGAAACTCTTAAGATACTTTGAAAATAGTTAACATATAGGATTTGGAAAGAGAATACATGAAACTAAATATATATTATCTAACTGATTGTAAACATGAAAGAAAAAAAAGTGACAAGATGAGTTCAAACAACAGTAAATTGGTTTTAAGTTTTATTTTCTACATTTTGCGGAGAACCGACTTTACTCCCTCCAAGATAATACTGTTTTTTCTTGAACCTATCTTTGCTGTACCAGATGGAGGTGTACGTGAGGAAATAATAGTAATGTTATGTGCATCTATTTCTTTTAAGTAGTCAAGTATCCTTGATCCAATTCCGTAGTCTTTGTCGTCATCGTACCCGTCGTGTGTATGTCCGTCTTTGTCTGTAAACCTATATACCAACGTGTTGTATGTGCATGCTGATACTGGGCCCTGCATTATTTGTCGGGCAGCTTCACGAACTTCTGCGTATGTTGTGGTGACAGCAGCTGTGACACAATAAGTATGACCATTGTCACTAACTTCATTGGAACTAGTTTGTTCAAATGTACCAAATTTAGACTTGTTACTGGCATCAAAAATTGCTAATGCTTTTGGTGTTGACACTTTTTCCACATATTTAGATCCCTTTTTAATAAAGAATAAACTGTTTCCTTTAATTTTAGTGTCTACATCTACTTCTTTGTACTCCTTTTGTTTTTGTACCAGTCTTTTTCTGTTTTCACGCATATCGTCTGGAAACTGTGGAGTTATGTATATGCCATTTAGTAAGTCTTTGTTTTGTTTGCTTATTGTTCGTGCAGTGTTTATGACATGCTCCAGGTCATTGTAGTCATGGAATTTTACAACTATAGGACGGGTGCTGTTTTGATTTGTCTGGGTCCCTATTCTGTGGGCTCGGTCGGCTAACTTTTAGGTAATTTCACGTGTCCCGCCAGACTTTGTTTCCCGTTTTCACGTACAATAATTTGACTTTCCCGTGTCACGCTTACAAACAATCGGCAATCCCGCGTCACGCTTAGACCCCAATGAGACCAACTTAAAAAATAAAATAATTAGCAAAGTATATAATTATATTATACTGAAGATATAGAAATTTCTGCTTGCATGAATCAATTCATTTTTAATCGCGCAAAATTTCTAAATTACAAATATTTCGATTTCAGTTGATACTGTTTATATACATGTGCAAATGCTGCTATAAAAATTTAGAATTAGAGTTTTTATTTTTTGCTTTACGTATTACTTCTCAATTTTCGCAAAACTTGCAAATTCTAAAGTACGAACAGGAATATTGTTGGCATAAATTACGAGATCCATAATGCTGTTGGCGATTTCCAATCTCTGCAACATCTAATACATACGTTAAAATCCCTCGAAGACGATTCTTCAAAATCCCACGCAGCTTTTCTATTCAGTATATTTGTAATAGTAGTTGGGTCTCAAAGTTCAAGTCCAATAAATTCTACTGGTTTATTGTTATAAGACGCATTTGATGAATAATACACAATACAATAGACTGCATAGTGTCGCAAGTACCCTCGTACTAAGTTCAGTTTACTCGAAAAACTACAAAGAAAAAAATGAAAACAACCTTATTAAAACAGTCAAAATAAACAGAAAATATATTCGAATGACATATGAATCAAGCACAATATCCGCACAATACAAAAAACACAACAAATTTACCTTTTTGGGCCAATTACATACTGATCCAGTTCGTACATTCGTTCGTTCACTGACAAGGGAGATAACTGAAAAACAATGTATAAAACCTAAAACCTAAAACCTAGGGCGCATCTCCGCGTCCGTTACATGGCTCCTCAAATTAGGATATCTAATTTCACTATTAAAGTCAACGAATAAATCCTTTTATTCGTATGGCTCCTCATCAGGGAATTATTCGGTCTCCTGGAGTAAGACCAATTTATGGATTGGTCGTTCTAGTTCGGTGAGCTTTGACTTACGGACTCCTCTACGATCCAAATTTGTTGATCCCACTGCGAGTCTTACTTTTCGGACTAAATTATCATCATCAATGAATGTTTTGCAAATTCGACCTAGTCTCCACATGTTTCGCACTAAATTGTCATCCTTAATCATAACAATGTCACCAACAGATAAATTTCGCTTCGGAGCGATCCATTTTTGCCTAGACTGAATATTTGAAAGAAACTCTTTCCTCCAACGACTCCAAAATTCATTTGCAAGAAACTGAACCCGTCTCCAACGCTTTCTGGAATATACGTCGTTTTTCATGAAGTTTCCAGGTGGTGGTAGAAAAACTTTACTTTTCATAGTCAATAAATGATTTGGTGTCAACGGTTCAACGGAAAGCGGATCGTTCAGGTTTTCCAACGTAAGTGGTCGACTATTCACTATAGCTGTTGCTTCAGACATTAAAGTTCTCAACGACTCATCATCAAGCTGAGTTCCTAGCTGACATAGTAAAGTTGAAAGAATGTTTCGGACAGAACGTATCTGTCTTTCCCAAACGCCACCCATGTGGCTAGCAGACGGAACGTTCATCTTAAATTGTACGAAATCACAGTTTTGTTCAAGTAGATATTGACGGATTCGGTCAAAATCCAATTCAGACATTGCCTTAGTAAATTCTCCTTCGGCTCCAACAAAGTTAGTTCCTTGATCACACCGAAGATGCCTTACGGGTCCGCGGATAGACACAAATCTTCTCAAGGCATTAATGAAAGAGCTCGTATCTAAAGAGTTAGCAGTTTCGATATGAATTGATCTCGATGACAAACAGGTAAATAAAACTCCATACCGCTTAAGTTCCTTGCGGCCCTCCTTAATTAACCAAGGTCCAAACAGATCAACACCACAGTACGTGAATGGAGGAACGGTCTCTAGTCGGTCTACCGGTAAATCAGCCATTTTCTGTACTTGGGTTTGGCTACGCAATTTTCGACATGTAACACATTTAAACAAAAGGTTCGAAACAGCAGAACTACATCCGATTATCCAATATCCATGTGAACGTATTGTGTTCGTAGTAATTCCACGTCCTTGGTGAAATGATTTTTCGTGAAAATAGCGCATGATAAGCTCGGTGACGTGAGAATGTCTAGGTAATATAATAGGATGCTTCAAATCAATGCTCAGATCAGCACGTCGGATGCGGCCACCAACTCGGATGATGCCGTCCTGGTCGAGAAAGGGGTCAAGTTTATACAAAGACGATTTCTTTTTCATAGTATTGTTTCGCACTTTAACTGAGTCGTTAGCTTCAAACGGTCCTTCAGAATCAAATGAACGCAATATGAGTAATTCTTCCTTGAAGAAAGTGTTTTGAACCCTTTTGACAATTTCAAGTTCAGCTTGTCGCATGTCTTCCACGTTAACGGATAAACAGGTTCCCTTCGGACGTTTTGCTAGCAACGCATTTCTCAGGTTCAAGCAAAGAGCTGTCGCATGTTTAGCTCTGTTCCAATCTGAAAAGTATTCTAAACGTTCAAGTATGGACGCAGGAGGAGGTAAACAAGTACTTGTAGACATCACTTTAACTTTTCTAACTTCCGGGTCATTCAATAACGGTTTATACGTATCCGATAATTCCTTTCTGACTACGTGTTCCGCATTCCATAAGAAATCTGGTCCCGTAAACCACTTTGATTCTCTTAATTTGATCGGTGTAGCTCCACGAGAAGCAATGTCGGCTGGGTTTTCGGCAGAACTGACATAATTCCACTGAAATGGTTCGGTGTTGTCGCGAATCTGTTGTACTCTGTTAGCCACAAACACATGAAAACGCCTGGAATCATTCGCAATATAACCTAGTACTACGTTACTATCGGTCCAGAAATACTCAGTGACATTTTTATCGGAATACTCAAGTTCATCTCTCAAAATTGCACTGATTTTCACGGAGATTACTGCAGCCGTAAGCTCTAACCTGGGAATCGTAATGGGCTTTAACGGAACTACTCGAGATTTGCCAATAACCAGAGCACAATGTACTTGTTGTTTAAAGTTGAAAAGGCGAAGGTATGAACACTGACCGTAACCATTTGAACTAGCATCTGAAAAATGATGAAATTCTATGAATTTTACTTCGCCAAAGTCGACCGGTTTGAAGCAACGATTGATTTTCAATAATTCAAGGTCTATTAAGTCTTGCTTCCACCTTTCCCATTTGTTCTGGATATCTTCTGGTAACGGGGTATCCCAATCGGTTTGATCCTTACATAAATCTTGCAAGAGCTGTTTCCCAACAAGAAAAATGGGTGAGATAATACCTAGCGGATCATATACTGCGCTTAATGTAGACAGCATTCCACGCCTTGTAGGCGGCTTGTTGTTGAGCGTGATACGAAATTGAAACACATCTAATTCAATACACCATTCAATTCCTAATGTCTTTGTCGTAGGAAGTTCATCATGTGATAAGTTTAAAAACTTTTTGGCACGATCCTTTTCTGGTATGTGCGCTAAAACATCCTTAGAATTTGACAAAAATTTGTGCAACCGAAGACCACGCTTATTGCACATTTCTACACTACCATGTATAAGGTTTACTGCTTCTGTAACGTTTGACACAGATTTAAGACCATCGTCAACGTAAAAATCACGTCTAATAAAGTTCGATACTTCGGAACCAAAATCGGCTTCATAATCATTAGCAAGTTGTTTAAGTCCAAAATTGGCACATCCTGGGGATGATGCGGCCCCAAATAAATGGACGTTCATCCTGTATTCGCACGGTTCTTTCGAAAGATCTTCATAATTGTCCCACCACAAAAATCGTAAATAATCTTGGTGTTCAGTTCTCACTTTGAACTGTAAAAACATTTGTTCAATATCGCAGACTACTGCAATTGGTTCTTGACGAAATCTACAAAGCACTCCTACCAACGAGTTCGTTAAGTCTGGGCCTTGCAGCAAGTAATCGTTTAGTGATTCACCTTTGTATCTAGAACTACAATCAAACACAACACGGACCTTTTCGGGCTTCTGAGGATGATATACTCCGTGATGTGGTATGTTCCAAACATGTCCTTCGTTATCGGATTGAGACGGTTTAACTTTCTCCGCAAATCCCTTTGTTATTAAGTCATCCATACTCTTAAAATAGTCATTTCGGTATCGAGCATCATTGCGTAAACGCTTTCGAAGATGATTGAATCTCTGAATGGCTTGAGACTTGTTGTTCGGTAATATCGGTTCGGATCCTTTAAAGGTCAAGGGCATTTCATAATGTCCATCATTTACTCTGATTCCGCTTTCAAGAATGTTCAAAAAACGTTTGTCATCAAATGACATAGACTGTTTGTCATGAGTTCGTTCGGAAAAATCGAGTTCCATCATTCGCGCTACTTCAACGGGACTTACTAATTTTGTACAATTTCTAATAGTAAATAATACATGGCTTTCAAACGCTATCATTCTGTGAGAATGTGTAGTTAATGCATTATCAATGCAGCTCGGATCCACAATACCAACTATACCCCATCCGAGGTCTGTTTTCTGTGCGTAAGGTCCATCATCAGTTGTCGGAATCACCTCTCTAGGAGTCAATGCACGGGCGCAATTATAACCTATAAGTAGTCCGAATTCGCAATCACTTACTGGCATCAACTGACTGGCAATCTTCTCTAACTGCGGCCATCTTCTCGCCATATCACCAGTAGGTATATGTGCTCTATTTGCCGGTAAGATGTCGCGGGCAAATGTAGACGGTAACGTTATCTTCATGTCGCTATCGTAAGCCCTTACTATCAATCCATCTATCTTACAGCTATCGACTATTGAATTCTGTGAATGCATGGTTGATAATGACAGCTTCACGTCGGTACCAGAAAGTCCAAGAGTTTGACGTGTATTGTCCAAAATGAACGTAGTATCAGACTGAGTATCTAAGAGTGCGTACACTAGTATTTCATGTTGTTGGTTATCAGTATGAGAGAGATAAACAGGAACAATCATCGAGCTTTTTCCACATGACTCGGTTATGCTCATTAAAACCGCACCAGTTTGAGACTTATAAAGTTCCTTTTCCTCATTACAAGGTGTAGGTTGTTTTGAATTGTTCGGATATTGTTTTACTACATCTCCATGAAAGGCTGTCGGATGTCGTTTTGTGCAAATGCTGCACGTTGCGCGTTTGTTACACTGTTTCGATAAATGTCCAGAGCCTAAACAAGCAAAGCACAACCCTGTTCTCTTAGCAAATTCTTTACGCTCTTGTACAGATTTTGCAAGGTAGTTTCTACATGAATCAAGTATGTGTCCAGCCTTGTGACAGAACAAACAATTCTTATTAGCACCGGAGTTACTTTCTTTGGTCCTATCATAACTAGTCGACTTTGTCTCCGTTGCAAATGCATTTCTGCGTGGTGTATCACGGTCATTTTTAACACTTCGAAAGTTTGTGTCCGTATTTCGTGGTGTACTATCTGTTTTAAGAGAGTTGAGAGAAGTAACAGGATCGTTCGCAATCGTTGATTCTCGTTCAATAAACACAGAAAAAGTCTGAAATGAGGGAAATGTATGATGATCACTTTTATGTTGAGCGACAATTCGTCCCCATCGTGTAACTATCCAGTCGGGAAGTTTTGATAAAAGTTTTCGGTTCTCACGATCATCGTTAAGAACGTTCAGATTCTTGATCGTTTTCATTGCGGAAAGACACTGTTTAATATAATCTGAAAATTTTCTCAATCCTAAGCTATCACGAGACGCTATCTTAGGCCACTTTTCTAGTCGGTCACGAAAAGCATTAACAACGATAAACGGGTCACCATACCTTTGGTCTAACAGTTTTTTAGCATCAAAATAAGAGTCATCTGTTGCAATAAGGAAAAAGTTTTCGATTACTTCACGAACGGAGTCTCCAACATACCTACGTAGGTAATGGATCTGCTCTAAAGGTGGTATGTTCCTTCGCTCAATAAGGGTCTCAAAAGCTACTTTCCATGACGCATATTTTAATGGATCGCCATTAAATATCGGAGGTTCAGGCGGAGGAAGTCTATTCAAGTTAACTTGGTCGGCAAAAGATTTGGCTAAGTCAGTAACCACATCTGAGCTTATTGTTTTTGACATAATTGGCATTTCGGTTTTCGGTAAATCCACATGCACAGAATCGGTTTGTACGTGATCCATCGCTCTGAAACTACTTGTTTCTCTTTGAATCGGAACAAATTCATTTACTTCCGGATTTAGACCTGAGGAGCTAACAAAAGGTGCAACAACTGGTTGATTTTGGTTTATCGCATAGTCAACATTTGTATCACTAGTAAAAGGCACAGAAGACGATAAAATGTTAGGTACACTTGAGTTTTTGTTTTGATCATGTGAAGCACTTACAGTCTTTAAGAAGTTTGTCATTATATCGGCTTGTGGTAAATATTTTTTAGCATCATCAAGCACTGAGCCACCCTGACTTACTCCTTCGAGTATTTCTAACTTTACTTCTGCAGTTTCTAACTCACGCCTAGTTTGAATTTTATCAAGTTCTAATTTTGCTTTCGATTCAGCTTCAATATATTTCAATTTTGTTTTAAGTTCAGCGGCTCTTGCAGCAGTTGATATTCGAGACGAAACATGTGACCTTTCAGACACTGAACGATTCGATCGACTAGAACGCCTAGATGACCTTTCACTTTTTACCTCATCATTACATTGTATGCGTTTAGTAATCTCTTTTAAAATAGTAGCAGTATCCGTTTCACACTGTTCGAATTTCTGAGAAATATCAGTTCCAATTTCGCTAGCTAATTGAGAATGTTCCGAGCCTACTCCGCTTAGCAAACGCGACAAATGTCTGTAAATGTCTTCAATTTGACTCATACATTTTACCAATGAGTCTCTAGTGGCACGTATTTCTGCTAAATCATCACTGTCACTCAAGAGAATACTTAACTTATTGTGTTTCGAGTGCCAAGCTGATATAGCTTTTTTTAAATTTTGCTGAAGAGTGTCTAATTGCCAAAATAAACCCTTTTCAGTCATTTTGCGGTGTCGCGTAACGCGTGGTTCCTCACCAGGACTAGACATGAATAATTATAATACAATATGATATATACAGAATCAAAATGCACATAATTCAAATAAATCAACATTCAAACCTATGCATCAATATGACAAATAATAAGCAATAAAAATGACAAATTCACTTTGGCAAAATATCAATATGACTTGCTATGACAAGTTTATAAAAAATGCAATAATATTCAAAGGTATTACCAACATTCATCAAACTATACAAAAATCTAAAAATGCAACAATGGCGCAATGAAATTTCAAGTTTGTCAATTATGCTAAATCAATAGTCATATTAATAATATCAATTTATTTCTGTAAATAATAGAAGGCTATGTCCCAGTCTTGACAGCTTCCACTGTTCTTCTTCTGTTGTAACCGCAATTTCTATGAAGAATAAATGTTACAAACACTTTGGATTCGTTTATGATTGTTTTTTGCACAAATGTTCACTGTTACGTAAGTTACGTGTCAATAGCCACTGCCAAATCACACGTGTTAAATTAACGCATCACATCAGGTATGAAACTGTGTAAAGAGTTTTTCACTGTAATAGTAGTTGGGTCTCAAAGTTCAAGTCCAATAAATTCTACTGGTTTATTGTTATAAGACGCATTTGATGAATAATACACAATACAATAGACTGCATAGTGTCGCAGGTACCCTCGTACTAAGTTCAGTTTACGTGAAAAACTACAAAGAAAAAAATGAAAACAACCTTATTAAAACAGTCAAAATAAACAGAAAATATATTCGAATGACATATGAATCAAGCACAATATCCGCACAATACAAAAAACACAACAAATTTACCTTTTTGGGCCAATTACATACTGATCCAGTTCGTACATTCGTTCGTTCACTGACAAGGGAGATAACTGAAAAACAATGTATAAAACCTAAAACCTAAAACCTAGGGCGCATCTCCGCGTCCGTTACAATATTGTTAGCTTGATCATTACAGCTCACAAAATCTAGACTTGATACATTTATCTGAACGTCATAAAAAGTGTGTTCAAAGTCTTTGTTGAACAATTTATAACAACACATAGCTGAGTGGAGGATAGAGAAGATTGGTATCCCGAGAAAACATTGTCAACCGCGGCGAACCCGAATAACAAAAAAATCAAAAGATAAATAAGTTGGAATTTATATACATTTGTTTTTAGATATTCACATCTATGCACTGTCCGCACTATAATAACGAAACAAAACCAACGATGGAGAAAAAAGTAGGGATAATATTCAACAAACTTTGAAATATTCTTTTTGTTGGTCTTTTGCCTATAATCTACATTTATCCCACATCTCCTTTCGTGTCATATTAAACACACTACTTAGTTTGCAAATAACCAGTACTATTTGGATCGAAGTATGTGTTCGTGTTTATGTTATGTTTTCGTGTCATTGAACGTGACCTCCTGCAACTATCGGAGGATTAAAAGTTAAATGTTGTGATTATTTTGATGCACACGCCGTAGCGGAGGGGGCATTACTTTTAGCACTTGTCCGTCTGTCCGTCCATCGTACCGTCCAAAATTGGTTTCCGTTCTCTAACTTTAGTTTGCCTCAAACAAATGTTAGAAGACTTATACACAATGCTGATTACCAAAACAAATCACAGATCTAGTTTAAATTTTTATATTAGTAATATCACTTTATAACATCATATGCAAGTGGGCACATCATCTGTGTCCCATGGACGCATTTCCCCATTTATTTACCATTGTTTGTCTTTTAGCCGTTTTTCGTTTTTTGACATGACATTGTCAGTATGTTTTCGGCTTATAAGTTTTAATTTCCCGTTGCGTGGTATATTTCGCCTCCAATATTGTGAAGCAGCAAACTTGTGGTCGAATATGTGAACATTGAATGTATCTCGTCATTCGGAGAATCTATTTTAATGATATATCTTATATCGTTTCTGTTCTATAAGTTTATAAACATATGGCCTTAAACATTGTGTTTTTAATAATTCCAGAAATACCTTATAAATACTTAGGACCTCGTATATAGTCACTGTAAAAACAGGCTCTATAGTGCATTTGAATAACCAAACAAATTATAATGAGGAAGTCGTTGGCTTACAATTCTGCTGAAATAGCCTTGACGTTGCGTAATCCTTTCGGCGACGTCATGATTTTCTCTTTTTTCTCGTTAACAACACCCTTTCAACGGCTGATATATGAAAGAGGAGTTCGGTAACCCCATGAAAATTATATATCAAAAGACTGAAGGAAAATAATACCTCAAAAACATTTGATTTTTATAGAAAAATCGTAGGATTCAATTTGGTTTAAACTGAGAATAAATAAAGCTTGAAATTTCTTATTTTTGGTTCAAATTTGACGTTATGTTTATGTACTTTATGTTGTTTCATTACCATTTTCAAATGCCTGGAACTCGGAAATTAGATCGGTGACCAACTTAAATTTTTCGATTTTAAATTATCTTTTAATAAGTTCTACGTGCATACAATTTCTTTTAAAAATCGCAAGACAAGCCATTTACGTATCTGTTACCTTTCTTAAGGGAGTGACATGTACTGATGACTAGATATGACGTACTATAAAAACTATCTGTACGTGATAGTCTAATCAATTATGGATCGTACCCGTGCTGTTCCCTTAGACGTATTATGTAATGACTTGTCAAAATTGTAAACAATCGGATTATTTTTAATTTTTTTAGACATGAGCGCCAACGTATACCACCATGATAATTCATTATGTGAAAGATACATAAGAGTACAGTTAATGGTTGAAAATTTCGAGATGGTCTACGTTGGCGCTGATGTCAAATTTCGTCTCCAAACATGACAAAATTGTAGATTTTTTACACTTTTCGTCGTTTAAGCCTTTTCAAGGTCTAATTTTGAACATATTTGAGTACAATAAACCTAAAAATAAGGTTCTATATGGACGAGCAGATACTGCAGTATGTAACACATGGGTTTCAACTTCAAAGGTTAAACAATTCTGGAAAAATGGGGGGGGGGGGGGGCAGAAACGGCCCTTATCATACCTTGTCCTTTATCCAAAGCGATACGGAGCCTTCCCATACAAGAAATTTCCCAATTGATATTTGTAAAAATGAACTTATAGAGATCCTAGGTATTGTAGTGAATCTCAGAGGTGCTCCTACTCTCAGGAGAAATATATATACTTAGCCGGAAGTGAGATCGTGCAATTCGGGGCTTCCTGTTCTAACCCATGGTCTATGTCTGAGGTGTGTTACACAGCTCCTACAAGAAGTCTAGATATTACAGAAGCTACGCTAATCTGACAGTTATTGTTGGTAAGTTATTAGCAAGCCCACACAAACACATCACTGGTGTCAGATGTAAAAGTCATTGACACAGGTGGAAAATAGTCTTTTCAACGCGAAACGCGTCGTGTTGAAATTTTGATTTTCGCGGGTCAAATTTGTCAATTGAACCGTGTTATCCCTGTGAATTAAACATTCACGCATTATTTCCACACCATTACCAATAAAACTTTGAACCATTGAATTGAATATACTCACTTCACTTGAATAAAGGTGAAAACAAACAAAATATAAACCGTATGAACTGAATTTCAGTTTGTACACGAAAAGGGAGACAATTATAAAAACAAAACCAGTTGTTACACGGAAAGGGAGACAATTATCAAAACAAAAACAAAAACCAGTTGTTACACGAAAAGGGAGACAATTATAAAAACAAAACATCAAAAGATTGAAATTCTTTTGGCAAATTTTTATTTAATCTGAGTCAGTAGTACTGGCCAATTATCAAAATTCAAAAATATGATTATTGAGACAGTAGTGCTGTCCTAATGTATGTTATTTGTTTAATTTAAACTAATAAAAGTATTAGAAATAGACATAATTGAGCAATTGGCAGATACTATTACAGTGTGTATATTTTTCTTTGGGGTATATAATAAAAGTATACCGCATTATATATTCAGTTTGTGTGATATACATGTTAGTAATTGAATATATATAAATTATTATTACAAAGCAAGAAAGATATTGGTTTGATGCTATAGATATTCAGAATAGTTATATTAGTCTAATTGTTGTACATTGAAATAAAGACTTACTATTTTTTCTACACATATAATTGAAATAAAGATTTATTATTTTTTTCTACACATATACTTGGTTATTATATTTATATTTGCTGTGTTTTTTGGTGTTATTTTTGTTGTAATTTTTTCAAACTATAGATATATTATATATATATATATTTATGGATAATCATATTGATTAAAGTAAATTTTTTTTTTGATTGAGCATACTTGAGATAAAACATTAGAATATAAACTGAAATCTAGAAAAATAAATAAATAAATTTACATGATCGTGTCAGCAGTGCTGGCCGTGTTAAAATTAATTTAGAGGTATTGAGTGAGTCAGCGGTGCTGGCCGTATTTAAAACGTATCATTGAGTGAGTCAGCTGTGCTGGCCGTATTTAAAACGTATCTTAAAATTTATTTGATATAGAAGTAATTATTGTGTATTAAATAAAAGTGAAGATGTCGACAATTAACATCAATACTGCGACAAAAGAAGAGTAAATGGGAATTAGAGACATAGGGGAGGCCAGAGCCAATTTAATTATAAAAGCAAGAAAAATTAAAGGCACCTTGACATTAGAAGATCTAAAGATGATAGAAGGTGTACCAAACACGATTTGGGACCCATTGATAAGGAATGGCACAGTTGAAGTTAGTCCAGAGGAAGAAACTCCAGAAAAGCAACCAACAGCACAAGGTGACACTTCTGCATTAATAGAACAGTATAAGACAAAGTTGTTAATTGCAGAACAAGACAAAGTTCATTCAAAAAGGGAATATACGAAAGAACTTGAAGATTTAAAAGTAACTTTTGAGAAGCAACTATGGCGTAAGTCAGCAGAGATAGAGGAATGCCTTGCTGAACTCCAACAAACAAAAGATAATTTTCAAAGAGAAGTGGAGAAGGATCAACTGGAAAGGGAAAAAAGTCAAAAAGAGTTGAGTTTTGAAAATACACAAATTAAACAGGAAATGAGTGAGTTACAACATCAGTATGAGAGTACTATGGCAGAAAAAGAAGGTGGTTTTTCAGAACAAATGGAGAGCATGCAACGGGAACGTCAAACATTAATGGATAAAGTCATGGAACAGGCTCAAGAGATGGATAAAGAAAGAGAAAGGAGCAAGGAGCAATATAAGCAGATGAAACAAAGGGATGCAGAATATGGCAGGAAATTAACTGCATTAGAAGAGCAATTACAGCATTTTAAAACATCACGACTTATTTCTGAAAAGCTAGCTCCAGGAGATATATTTAGGGGTAAAGTAACTGAGATGTCAGCTAGTTCCTGGTATAGTGATTCTGCAAAGCTTAAATCCAGACAAACATTTAGCCCAGATAAACTTGGAGACTCAAAAGAAGAGGTTAATAACAATGGGAAAACTCCAACATCAGGGAAGGGAAAAGATGACTCGAGTTGTAAGGATGTTAAATCCAATCAACGTTCTGGACCAACACCACCAAAGCTAGCCATTTTTGATGGGAAATCAGAATGGAAGCCGTATTTCATGCAATTTAACCATATAGCCAGGAAGTATGAATGGTCTAATGAACAAAAATTAGATCGTCTAATTGAATGCCTCAGAGATAAGGCTCTGAAATTTGTGAGTACTCGCCAAGAGACCGTTCAAAAGGACTATGACGTGTTAGTTCAAAAGTTGAGTCAAAGATTTGGGAATAAAGATTTACCTCACACCATTAGGCGTCAATTGCAAGAGGTAAGGCAGTTTGTGGATGAGTCGATAGAGGAGTTTGCCGAAAGGATACAGGAACTAGCAACAGATGGTTATCTAAATACACCAGAGAATGTAGTTGATACTATAGCCGTTGACGCTTTTTTGAAGGGGTGTACGGACAAAAAAGCAGCGCTATTTGCCATGGAGAAAGACCCAAATACAATGGACCAAGCGTTACAATATGTTAAGAGCTCCATTCACAACCAAAAGATTTTATTAGGGTATAGAAAGCCAGAGGTAAAAAGGGTTCAGTTTTATGATGACTCAGATGAAGAAAGTACAGAATGTTTAGTACGTCAAGTCAAAACGGCAAATAATTCTAGTATGCAAGACTTACAGAAAAAGTATGAGACTATGGAAACAAGAATGGCAACTACAGAACAACATATCTGGACCATTAAATCAGACATCAAGAAGATTATCAACTCAATCAGTCCCAAAACCACTGCTGATCGCCAAAGGTCGCCTTCACCAAGAGGACGAAGTCCAACCAGAGATATACGGGATATACAATGCTATACGTGTAGGGAAATGGGCCATTACAGTACACAGTGTCCAAAGAAAAGTTGGTCGCCAATGAGACGCAACAGATCACCATCTCCAAATAATAATCTTAGAGAGGGGACTTTAAACGAGCAAGGACTGAAGATGTAGGTCGCTCATCAGTCCAAAAACCTCAAATAGGCCAATTATCTCCCTTTAGAGAATTGAAACCAGAGGTATTCGGGAAAAAACAGGTTACAATTAGTGACAGCAGTGCTGTTCATTGTAACTTGACAGACTTTAATAGTGGCCTTAGAGAATTAAAACCAGAGGTATTGGGAAAAAAACAGGTTACAATTAGTGACAGCAGTGCTGTTCATTGTAACTTGACAGACTTCAATAGTGGCCAAAAGGAAGATACAAAGAATGGTATTGATAATCCTCAATTACGTGAGGTTCAACTGTATCCAAGTGATCGAAATCCAGAATCCAATACTCTTGTGTTAGGTATTTCAATTAATGAGGTAACT
Organism: Mytilus edulis; assembly: GCA_019925275.1. Classification (NCBI taxonomy): domain Eukaryota; kingdom Metazoa; phylum Mollusca; class Bivalvia; order Mytilida; family Mytilidae; genus Mytilus; species Mytilus edulis. The sequence goes on along the minus strand of CM034361.1, from coordinate 71,641,297 downwards.
GTAAACGCAGTAATTGATACAGCTGCCCAGGTCACACTTATGAGTGAAGAATTTGCAAAGAAACTTAAGCCTCCGGTAATTTTTAAAGGCTCGCTAATGTTGAAAGGTGCTGGAAAAGACAATAGCATTACAGCAAGGTACACAGAATGTGTTACAGTTAAGGTAGGGAAGACTGATACCAAGTGGAAAATTATAGTAGCTAAAATCAATGATCAAGTGATACTAGGATTAGACTTTCTTAAACATCTTGATGCCGTGATAGATTTGACTGACTTGTCAATAACAATTAGAGGTGAAAAACATTTTATTAATGAAGTTAAATCAGAAAACAGTAGTTTTAAAATTTGCCGCATAACGTTGGAAGAGACTCTTATTGTTCCACCTAATTCAACTGTCAGACTACCAGTAAGATTGGCAGAGGAATTTAAAAATGAAGTGGCTATTCAACCAAGTAAGTCTTTGAATGGGCTGATTATGCCAAATATTTTGACCAAAGCTGATTCAAGAGTACCTATTATCCTAAACAATTTGACAGATAAGTCCATAAGTCTGAAGAAAAATCGCTTCATTGGTACAGCAATGGAAATTTGTGGGTGATAGATGAGGAAAGGTGTGATTATGAGGACAGAGCATCAGTAAGGTCAGTTAACACAGTGGAGAGGGAACTTAGAGACTTAAGAAATGAATGGGATGAAATGTATTCCAATTTTCCTATACAATTAAAACCTTTATTAGATTCGTCAAAGGCAAATTTAGATTTAAGCGAAAATCTGAGATTGGCGTCACTATTGCTGGACTTTAAAGATACCTTCTCAAAACATGATCTCGACATTGGACATTATACCAAGGTTAAGCATAGGATCGACACTGGAAACTCAGCTCCTGTAAGAGAAAGAATGAGACGAACACCACTAGGGTTAGAAGAAGAAGAAGAAAAGCATCTCAAAGATTTATTAAATAGAGGAGTCATACAGCCATCATCATCAGAATGGAGTGCAGCCCCAGTACTAGTTCGCAAGAAGGATGGGAAGATCAGGTACTGTATTGATTACAGGAAATTAAACTCTATTACTCGAAAAGACGCATTTCCGATTCCAAGAATAGAGACCTGTATCGACACTTTGAGAGGTAGTAAATTTATGTCCTGTCTAGACATGGCATCAGGATATTATCAGGCTGAGATACACGAGGACGATAGACACAAGACAGCATTCATAACTAAATATGGACTTTTCGAACACATAAGACTCAGTTTTGGATTATGTAATAGTCCTGCATTCTTTCAGCGGATGATAGAGTTAATTTTGACAGGTTTGACATGGAAAATATGTCTAGCATACATTGATGATGTTATTGTTCTGGGTGAAGATTTTGAAGATCATCTTGTAAATTTAAGAACTGTACTAGAAAGATTCAGGGAAAATAATTTGAAATTAAAGCCACAAAAATGCAAATTTTTCCAAAAAGAAGTTATTTTCTTGGGTAAACTGGTAAATGAGAAAGGAATAGCTGTTAATCCCTCTAGTAGAGAAGTTATATTGAATTGGCCGGTTCCTCTGACGAAGAAAGCTGTTGAATCTTTCCTTGGGTTTACCAACTATCATAGGGAGCATATTAAAAGATTTGCCACCCTTGCTGAGCCTTTGTATGCTCTGACAAAGAAGAAAGTAATTTTTCAATGGGAAAAGCAACACCAGATAGCTTTTGAATCATTACAACAGGCACTTGTCAACTCAGTTACATTAGCATATCCAGATCCAAAGGAAAAGTTCATTCTAGATACCGATGCCTCCCACACCACCATTGGAGCAGAATTATTACAAGTAATTGGTGGAAAAGAATATGTAATATGTTATGCAAGTAGGGTATTGGCACCAGCCCAAAGGAAATATTGTACCACTAGGAAAGAACTGTTAGCGATTGTAGTATTTACCAGACAATTCAGGAATTATTTATTAGGCCAACAATTCATCATAAGGACAGATCATAACAGTTTGACATGGCTACTAAGGTTTAAAATGATCGAAGGACAACTAGCCAGATGGTTAGAGGAATTGTCTCAATATGACATGGTAATACAACATAGAGCAGGGAAACTACACACCAATGCAGATGGACTATCAAGGAGACCAGATGATTTAGATTCTTGTAATTGTTATTATGCTGGTGCAGATATAAAATTGCTACCTTGCGGTGGTTGCTCATATTGTACTCGAGCACAAAAAGTCTGGAGTTCGTTTGAAGATGATGTCGATTATGTAGTTCCATTGTCTGTAAGGAGTGTTTCAGAGCAAGAAGAAGATTTGGACGAAACCAATTTAGATAGTTTAGTGAATTGTAATTGGATAAGCGAGTCTGAAATTACCAATATGGGAGCTGAACAAAGGGAAGATCAGGAACTTAACAGATTGATAGTATGGTTAGAGGATAAAAAAGAACCAGAGGAGCATGAATTATATTTATGTAGCCCTTCTATTAAACATTTATGGAATTGTAAACATCAATTAGTACTTAAGGATGGTATACTATGCTATAAATGGTTAGATCCAGTTCATTCAAGATTGTTATTAGTTGTTCCAAGATCTTTAAGACACAAAATCTTAGAGAATTGTCATGATGCTAAACTATCAGGGCATTTTGGACAGGCAAAAACTATTGAAAGATTAAAACAGAATTACATTTGGTATGGGTTAAGGGAAGACGCGAGAAATTATGTGAAGTCTTGCCATACTTGTAATGTCAACAAAAAAGCCAACGTCAAACCAAAGGGGCCTCTAGGTCAATTTCACGCAGGAATTCCTATGGAAAAATTGCACATGGACATTCTAGGACCACTACACGAGAGTTCTTCTGCTAACAAATATGTATTAGTGTTAGTAGATCAATTCACAAAATGGATGGAAATGTTTCCATTACCTAATCAAAACACAATTACTGTGGCTAAAACATTACTAGACGGTTTCATTTCAAGATTGGGATGTCCAGTCCAAATTCACACCGATCAAGGGAAAAATTTTGACGGTCATTTGTTTCATGATATTTGCAGACTGTTACAAATCGTCAAAACTAGGACCACTCCATATAGACCATGTTCTAACGGACAAGTTGAGCGATTTAATCGAACCATTTTACAAGCCATCAGATGTTATTTGAAGGGAAAACAGAAAGATTGGGACCTTCATTTACAAACCATTTCTGGTGCTATACGATCAACTGTGAATAGACAGACAGGGTTTACACCTAACATGATGATGTTAGGTCGGGAAGTACTACATCCAATCAATTTACTAACAGGAACTTGTTCTGTCAATTTTGAAGCCAAGGAAACCGTTCATCATGTAATTGACCTAAAAAATACTCTCCAGGAAGCTCATAAGTTTGCGCGCGAAAAATTACAGGCAGCTCAGCTTCGTCAGAAAAGAACTTACGATATAAAATTGTATCATAAAACTTACGAAGTAGGTGATATTGTTTTCAAGTTGGATTCAACATCAAAAGTAGGTCAGAGCAAGAAACTCAGGGCTCCCTGGAATGGACCCTATGTAGTAACCAGAGTATTGTCCCCTGTGTTGTATGAAATTACAGGTAGAAAGAAAGAGATGGTAATACATCATGATAGGATAAAACAATGTGACGACGAAATTGTCCCATTGTGGATAAAGAGACTTCGAAACCGTCTGTTTGGTCAGTGTGTTCCAGAGGGGAATATGGATTCAAGAAAAGAAGAAAACGAGTTGCCTGATGGTTGGTCAGATGTTTTATTTTCACTTCCATATTCAAACTGTGACAGCAGTGCTGTCCAATTGAATAGGAATGATGAAAGTAGTGGCAATAGTGACAGCAGTGCTGTTCTCTTGTCTCCTGATAAGAATACTTTAAAAGTACCTGATAAAACTGAAATATCAGATAGAGTAAAAAGAAAGAGGTTTCTGCCAAGCTATTTGTCAGATTATGTGGTGGATGTAGTTAGCGAAGAGTTTTGAGTGATGATGTTCGTCACAAATGTTTTTAAATATTTTTGTATAGTATGTTAAAGTATGTAATATTTTTCCTATTTTTTTTTTTTATTTTTATTTTTATGAATACACATAAAGGTAATAGTATTTGCTCATTTTCAAAGCCTTATAAAAAAAAATAATTAAGTAACAATAAATAATTAGTAGGTTCATTCAGTATTTTCTAGACTGGTATAATGAGTGAGGAAGAATTGGATTATGAGGAGGAGGAGAACCAGGACCACTTAACTGAACCTAAAAGGCAGATAGCTATCAGAGGTGAGGCTACAAATGTCCGCTTGAGACACAGGGAGTGTGATATTTGCTTTCACACATTTACCAACCCAAGAAGACACACCATTCAAACTCATCTACCATGGTATGTGGCGCCAGAGACTGCCTGTTGGATTTGTGGTACTCAGGAACAGACAGCCAATTTCCTGAACAAGCACATAACTCGCTGTCATCCCACAAATGCCATTGATGCTACCTTTAAGAACAGAGAAGTGATGTACGCTGAGCTAATGAACGGTCTTCTACGAGAGTTAGCACGTTCATTAGGCACTTCCTACCCAGTAGGCCTTGAAGAGAAACTGAATGCCATAATGAGAATTAGGACACAATTGCCGCCTACAGAATTCCATATTTCTGAAGTTAAACTCGTGGATTCTTTCTTGAAATTGAATGGTATGGAACCTGCTGCTGATTACAAAATTCCTGCCACTCCACTAATGGAAATCTATCATATTCTTCACTGGAAAATTCTCAAAAATCTCATTGGTTATTTGAATTCAGACGAACAACTTTGGCTTTTAAAATTCGAGGAAAGGAAGGACAAAGACGGACTTCAAATTGGACAGTTGAGCACAAAGTTATCCGGACCACTACCCATCATAGACTCTCACTTCCATCTAGACCAACTATGTAGGCAGATGGGTAGTGGAGCTTTCCAGGATCTGGATGACCTTGGCTCCCAAAGCATTTATAAGACAGAACTGAAATATGCCATTGCTAACTTTGTTTTTCCGTCAGCTTGGCCAAACTCAGCACAGCGCAGCGAATTCAGGAAAGATAACCGTTTAAGATTCACCTTTGGCATTCATCCTAAAATTATAAGCTCATCATCAACTTCATCTCTGGAACATAATTGGACTGATCTTCTAAATTTATTAAATTCAACAAAAACAGTGGCAGTAGGAGAGATTGGTTTAGATGATTCTACCAACCCTTCAAGGAGAGATTTCAACCGACAAATTACATATTTTAGAAAGCAACTGTATTTGGCAGCAGCATTGAATTTAACTATCGTTATACACTCAAGAGGAAAGCCATCACTGCATGAACATGTTTTGGCCATTCTAAGTGAAATATGCAAACCGGACCAATTAATTCATTGGCATTGTTTCACATGTTCCACTCAACTGTACTCAGCAGCCGTCAGTCAATTCTCTAACATTGTTTTTGGCATTACCCCATTTATTTTGAAGAACCGATACTCCAATATTGTAGAAATTGTGAAAACCTTTGGCATTACACGTTTAGTTTTGGAATCAGATGCTCCATATATCCCACTACATTCTCACACCATTGGAAATCCTTACTCCGTTCATGCAGTTGCACTTAAAATATCTGAACTTTTACAACAACCCATTGAAGATGTTTTTCAAAATTACTACCGAAAATTCAAAGAAAATCTATAAATTACAGTGAGATATAAATACTTGTGACTTCTTATATATATATGTACATATTTTTTATGTGGACCTATAGTAATATTACTTCTTTAAAAGGATTTAAAGAATGTTTAAATGATGGACATTTATATGTATATATGTAATTAAATTCCTTGGTGGAAGGAATAAGATAGGAGGATGAAGAATCAGGAGTAATTTATGTTATGCGGAATTCTAGTGTGTGACAGCTGTGCTGTCCATCTAGGATTTTGTGTAAGGATAGGAGGATAAAGAATCAGGAGTAATTTATGTTATGCGGAATTCTAGTGTGTGACAGCTGTGCTGTCCATCTAGGATTTTGTGTAAGAATAGGATCATCAAGAATCGGAGTAATTTATGTTATGCAGAATTCTAGTGTGCGACAGCTGTGCTGTTCACCTAAAGTTTTGTGTAAGGAAGGAGATCGGAATGGTGAAGGAACGTTCACAGCCACACCTGTCATTCCGACAAGTCATTAACATTTAATAACATTGAATTATATTTTTAATATTTGGAAATTCGCAATAACGTGTTATGTATATCAAGACATGGATAAAAAGGAAAATTCTGCGGATAGGAACATTACTGCAATTGCCTTCACAATCCCGAGAATGATCAACAAAAAGAAGATGACAGGGAGGAGTGTAGTGAATCTCAGAGGTGCTCCTACTCTCAGGAGAAATATATATACTTAGCCGGAAGTGAGATCGTGCAATTCGGGGCTTCCTGTTCTAACCCATGGTCTATGTCTGAGGTGTGTTACACAGCTCCTACAAGAAGTCTAGATATTACAGAAGCTACGCTAATCTGACAGTTATTGTTGGTAAGTTATTAGCAAGCCCACACAAACACATCAGTATTTGTCTTTGGTTTACCAAAACAAATCTTGGGTATATGTCAAAGGTTAGTTCACAATTAAAAACAGTTTTTGTTATTCGTAAATAAAAGCAGCAGCTTTAAAAAAAAATGGTTCAAAGAGTACGGTTCCTTTTAATAGTGTTGGTTTTCTCTGGAAAGTTTAAAATGAGGATAATATAATATTGTTTATAGATCCCCCTTTATGGCCGTAAAATGGCCTTTGTTAAAACGTTATACTTGACATGGTAATTCTATAGGATGTTTTGTAATCAGTTTTGAGACTTTTTTTATCTACGAAAATTTCAACCGGAAGTGACATTGAATTACCAGAAACCATCTTTATTAACCTGTTTCGAGCCGAGTACAAATACAGCTGATATTTAAGGACACTAAACAGTTATTGTCTTTATCCTGCAATTAATTCTGTATATTATTTGTGTTTTAAAGACACAAAACACAGTCATGTTTTGCATTTATTTTCGATTTGAAATCCCTTGTGGCCCGTGTAGTAATACGATACAGTAATCACACATTCAGCTGAAGACGGGTTCGCAAAAAAGAATCTCGAATGTTCAACAATAATACATCGCTCAAAGTGAATAATTATCTATTTTAACAGAACAACTAAATTCAACAATAAAAACAAATAACAAAACTTTGTCCAATTTGAAACATGAGTGTAAGAGTTGTCCTACGCTTCAGACTCGACATTCACTAAACATGCATGCTGAAATTGACATGGTTATTTTTGTTACACAATCATACACTTTCAAGAAAAGACTGCTGTTCTTGTGTGTATGTTATCAGAAATTGGTGTGATTCCTATTGCTCTAAAGAAATGTTTGAAAACAAACAGAACGTATAAAAGTAATCGTTAATTCGCAATTGATACGTCATTGGAATTCGACTGCAATACACATTCTGAGGTCACGCAGGTTCATACAATACACAGTCCGGCAGTGGGCGGAGCTTTTAAGCGATATCTGTATAGTATACAGATACAGCATAGCGATATCTGTAGGGCTGTATCTGTATAGTAGGACACCTTATTGCAGGATAAATAACTGTATTTTTCCAAATTACTCGTTATATCATCAGGATGTTTTGTTACATTTTTATTTAGACCGAGACTCGATTTGAGATTATCATCGACTCCTAGGATTCGATATTAAGAATTGAACGATGGACAGTTAGTGCGTGAATTTTCTTGCTACCTGATTGGAAAATATTACGAGACGTGAATAATCAAAGTTTATTGATTGGTTAGGACAATCCAAACCTAGTAAATGTCCTTCAATCCCGTAGAGTATCGGATTTGTCCTCTCTATTTTAGCAATTACATTTTACACAGGTAACTTTTATCTATAAATAGTCGAATCTTCTGGAGTAAACAACAACGTTAAACGATATATATACTACTTCATAACGTGTGACCTCACGTGTGTGGTAAAATTTGTTGATTGATGCACGTGGCTATTCTAGTAAATGAATTAATCTACAAAGCGATAGCACTTTCCATTTCATCATCTAAGAGTCGACTAGCCCTTTTTGAAAGGATATTGCTTGTTTCCCCTTCTGTACTTAAAATATATATATATAAATGGTACTCACAAAGAGACCTAGGATATTTTATTTCATGTCCTTGAACTACCAAAAGTTGTGTCGGGTAAAGTTCAACGGCCAAGGTCATTATATATATTTTAACTTTCGATTGTTCTTGCATTTTTTACCACCAACCGTACAATATGGTTAAAATAAAATTATCCTGTACCCAAGTACCCATTTTCTATCAATTGAGGTCAGCATCACAATGTGAACATGATGTAAAACCAATTGGAGATACTATCGATTTTATATTTAACTTCAACATGTTCAATTTACAGCTAGGTTCTAATTATGTGTGAATAGGCTACCAGGTAATACAATGTTTTGAAAAAAAATTAGGGAACACCTAAGCTAACAAATTAAGTAAACCACTCAAATAAAGTTAGTGATCTTTGACTTGGCATTTCTGTGCGGAACAACATACATAATATACATGAAAAAATGAAAATTACGATCTCTTCATTTTTTTAAGAATTCATTTAAAAAAAACCATCAGATCTCGTACGAAACACTGCTATCTGTCGATTTCAAACCTTTCGAACCTTTCATCACTCTAACTCGCAGAATGCGCTCAATTGCGTTGAATACCTTTAGAATACTTAATAAATAGTATCCTTTATTTATTATCTAGTTGTTATGACAATTAATTCATATAATTTTATGTGTCTTAACTTATTTAGGAACATTGTAACTAAATACAGTCATGAATGTTGGATGTATAAATACCGAGACACATATACGTCTAATTGCAAGTATATTGTCCAAGCTGTATGCAATAAATATAACTGCATTGTATCAAGAATCTACACAAAACTTGAATCAACACAAAACTTGTTGTTATATATAAGATGATATGGTTACACGTTTGAACATTGTAGCTTAATACAGTCATGAATGTTGGATGTATAAATACAAAGATACGTCTAATTGCAATTATATTGTCCAAGCTGTATGCAATTAATCTATTTGCATTGTATCAAGATTCTACGAAAAACTTGATGTTATATATAAGATGATATAGTTATACGTATGAATATTGTAGCTACATAGAGTCATGAATGTTGGATGTATAAATACCGAGATACGTCTAATTGCAATTATATTGTCCAAGTTGTATGCTTTAAATTTAAGTGCATTGTATCAAGAATCTACACAAAACTTGTTGTTATATATAAGATAATATAGTTACATTTATGAAGTTACGTTTTTACATGTGGAATTAAATTAGTTGGATCAGAGCGATATAGTAAATTTGAGTGTTTCAATGGCACGTTCATATGTAATAAAAACACATAATTGCCTTATCTCTTTCAAGTGCAAATTTGACAAAGAATAATATGGGGTACATGTATTTCACCTTTACTAGCTATATATATAGGACCATTAAACTTGCTTCAAGGTATTTGTCATTGTCTAAGGCTTTCTTTTATACTTTGATTATGTATATACACAGCTACTATTGCATAGGTACTTTTTCTATACTAAAAAAATGCAGTACTGGAAATTTACTTTTAATGTTTAGTACTATTTCTTTACTTTAAAACTATTGTAATATTTAGGTACTTGTATTTTACAGTACTTGATTTGTACTTAATATTTTGGTACAGAAATAATACAATATTCCATGTTTGAAAATCTTAACTTTAAGGAATTGAAATAGAAAAACTTTCAAAATGCTGAAAATGTAACGGAATGTAATGAAAAATCTGTAGTACCTAAATTTCAAGTACAAATAAAGTACTGTAAAATACATATACCTAAATATTACAATAATTTTATAGTAACAAAATAGTACTGAATATCAAAAGTAGATTTCCATTACTACAAATTTTTAGTACAGAAATAGTACCAGTCCTATGCAAAAGTAGCTGTGTAGTTAATAGGACCTTCAAAAGTGATTTTTATAAGTAATATTACTTACATGTATACATTGTTCATACTATTTTCATTTCGAAGGGATAACTAGAAGTGCAATTCATGGGATCTGGATTATGGTTGGTATTGGTATTTCATTTATGTATTCTTGGTTTGTCATTTTTGTTGTCAATGATTCTCTATTTTCTATATATGAACACAACAGATTTCTCTATTCTTTACTTTCTAGCATTTCTCTCCATGCTTGATCTTTTCAACTACTATTTTCTGTTTGTGATTCTGTTTATCCCATATCGATCCTTATGCATTGCAATAGACACATTGCAACCAGATTCAAATTGGGTTATCTTCCGTTTGTCGTTATTGCAAAAATATTTAGTTTTTGCAACAGATGTTATGTACAAAAAGTTAAAATAGTGTACATTGTTGTTATTGCACCTCTTTTTCATTTCATAGTTGGTTGAACTTTTTTTTAAATTGAATGTACATTTTTTTTTTTTTTGTCGTCTCATATCACATGCACTAATAGATTGATTGTAATAGTACATATTATGTTATTCCACTGATTGAAATTGAAAGAGGGTTGTGATAAATCAAGTATTTAAACTCTTCTACTGAATTATGCATGTTCGAAATCCTGAAACTAGATCTTGTCGCAGCTCTTTTCTTAAATTCATGTATAATTTTTATAGCTTCGAAACGATTCAGTGCTGGACATATTTTGTAGGCATATGCCTGTTGTTGAAAGTCTTTTAGCCTCTAGATATCTTGTGTTTATGCTAGACAGTAACATAGGTAGCTGTATCATTATCGTATATCCAATTTACCCCTTCATTCACAATTGTATTTCACAAAGTGGTAAATTTGAATAGGAGTACGTTCCTACTCTTAGGCCGTGTTCACACCGAACGCCATGTACAATAAACTTGTTTACAATTAGTTTAATGTACTGGACATTGGTTTCACATTAAATTTGTTCACATCCATACACCTTGTTAAATTACATGTACATAAGATTTGTTCACACTTGTAAACTCTATGTCATTTAAATGTTCATTACGTAGAACCGAATGCAAAGTTTTCGGACAACTTTTCTAGCAGTATGGGAACGACCATTTGACTTCAAATCGGGGGGTGGGGGGTTGAGGGGTGGGGTTATCGAAGGAAATATTCCGAACCACAATTGGATAAAAAAAAAAAGGTCCTACAGATGATACAAAAATATTCTAATTCAAGAGTTTCCCCATACATTATAGTGTTAAATGTTGGGGAAAAAAATGATTACAAGCCAAAAAACGGAATAAATAAAGGCAACAGTAGTATACCGCTGTTCAAAACTCGTAAATCCAATAAAACATTTGCGCGGAAAAATTTCTGGCTCAGATAAATTAACAAAATACCCCACCCCTAGCCCCTTTTTAGCTCACCTGACCTGAAAGGTCAAGTGAGCTTTTCTCATCACTTGGCGTCCGTCGTCCGTCGTCCTGCGTCCGTCGTCCGTCGTCCTGCGTCCGTCGTCCGTCGTCCGTAAACTTTTACAAAAATCTTCTCCTCTGAAACTACTTGGCCAAATTCTACCAAACTTGGCCACAATCATCCTTGGGGTATCTAGTTTAAAAAAATTTGTGGAATATGTAACCCGACTTTTGAAGATATTCCGGATAGTTGGAACAGTTAACAGGCATGATAGGAGTGAATACGGTAATATCGTTTGTTTGTGTATGAAGTTGTTCTCACGTAGAACCAAATTGTTAATTGACAAGTAGAGTGATACTCAGTACTTTTCTATTACCTTTTATGATAAAATCATTATTCAGAGTTCCTTAAATGTACTATATAAGGAGTAAATTTGATTTTTTTGGGTATTTATTCATATTAAGATCTTGAATTTTTTTTAACTAGATTATTAGAGGGTTTTGAACGATATTCGTGTACCTACCCTACATTGATTCCCTTTTAAGGGCATGTAAAAGTAGTTGATAGAACCCCTTATTGTTTTTACAAAACAGGACTATCACAAATATTGAAAGTGTATTTTTGATTGTTTCGAAGAGATTCAAATTAGTTTTTTTTCAAATGAAGCATGGTCTTATCAATAAGCTCGGGATCACATAATATTTTTGATATATCTGCAGATGCGGATACGTCAACGTATACGATACGTTTGATACGTTTGTAAATGACCGACCTCTATTTGGGGCATCGACATGAAAAGTATAGAACATTTCAATATGTTTAAATTTTGTTATGTGTAATCAGCATTAATATATGAATTATGAAAAAAAAAATATCTTATTGTGTCTACAATTTATTTTTTAAACATTACATTTATATTGAAAACAATAACATATAATGTGTCTTCATAATTAGCTAAATATGCTAATTGATAATTTTATGTTATCCATAATGTTTTGTGTTATGCCTATAAAGTGCATTTGAGTATTTTGACATACACCTCTTTAAATCTAATGGACCTACAAATCGTTAAAGATATCAGAGATTAAATTGCGTAATAAAAATATGATATAAGGCATAAATTTATAGAAGATAAGTTAGGGTGAAAATGCTCTTTGTCGCGTTCCTAAAATAAAGATGTTAGAGATCAATTAAATATCCGATGAAGAGAACGTGTTGTTTCCAAAATATTATTATGTAGGCGATTCTGAGATACTATGTTAGTGAAATGGCTAAAACATATCTACGTTGTCATTTATATTCCATTTGCAAAAAAATTAAATCTGTTAACTTAGAGTTACCTCCCCTGTAATGGCAGCCACCATGTGATTTTTTGAAGTTCGGGGAAAACAACAAAATACTCAATGAATATGTAATAGAAATACTTAAAAGATTGCAAATATCATAAACAAAACATCGTCTAGAGGTTTTGATTAGTTCAAAGACATTAATAACGCAATTTTCAATCGTGGTATTGTGACATAGTTTCATCGCTTCATCGTTGATACTTTTGTTTACATGTTACGTCATACATGTACATGCCATTCATAAAGGTAACATTGAAATTGACTCACAATATACTGATATCATCATGGCAAGCCCTTCAAATACAACTATGAAGATCTGAAAACTCTTATTTGGCAGTAGACTCAAAAAGTAAATAAAATTTAATGAGAAATTAGATACAATTGAAAATAAATTTTCAAATCTAGTGCAGGAGGTTAAAACAGGATGTAAAACAAGTAAAGTTAGAGTCTCAAAAACAGGTCAAGCATATAAAGAATTAAGGCAAGATCACGATGAGTTACAAAGAGGGGTTTGAGGCTATGGAACTCAATGTGCAATATCTAGAGGTAGAGAAGTTTGAATCAATGAGGCAGAGTTTTGAGACTTTCATGAAAAATTTAAAAGAGAAGCAGTTACTACTTGAAAAGCATGACCGACAATATAATGCTTTAGTGTATGGCATGTCTGAAAAGAGTGATGAAAACATCTGGAAAGTAATTGATGACCTAATGATTAATTATTTAAAATGGAAAAACCTAAAGCAGAAAGCTTCCCATTTGCAAATGCTCATAGAATACTAGCTAGGCAGAATTCAGGAGAGAAAAAACGACTAAATCCCATACTAATTAGATTTATACATTATGCCGATAAAGAGCTATTCTTATCACATGGGTCACATTTAGCCGGCAGGAATATCCGCATTGTAGATGATATGCCTCCATGCATGAAGGAAGCCCGAAATGAACTTGCAAAAATTGCATACAAGATTAGGTCAGATGAAAGACTAAAAAATACGCATTCGTCACATAGGAGTCACTGTGATTCTTGAAACACGCACTAGCTCAAGAGACCAGTGGCATATTCGCAAGCAATTTCGATGTTGCAAACTTACATAGAACCTTTAAATACTCCGTCACATACTGTTATCACTATTGATAAGTTAATTGACTTTGCTTCAGATATCTGCTTTTTGTCTCCAGTAAAATACATATACTATGCTTGCATATTTGTACATATATCTACCATTTCTGATGTATTTATTATTTCTTTTATACATTTTAGAATACTACAATGAGTTTAAGTATATGTGTGTTGAATTGTGCTTCTATGTGCTTTTAGTTTATGAGCTGGCATTTGTTAATAATCATGCAAATGAGCAACGGATTCAATCCTAAAACTATAAACTCACATATATAACTCTCATTTAAATAATCAAAAATATAAAATATCTCGCTCATATTACTTTTAAACAATAATTAAATATTCATGAATCAATGAAAAAAAAAATGAAGAAAGAAAAAACTGAAAAGGGAATCAGTTCTCTTTTTCAGACAACTTTCTAATGCATTTATATATATTTATTTTTCATGTGGATATTTAACCACGGGCGGAAATGTTTAATGTCTTAATTGATAAATTATTTCTGAGAGAATAGTTATAGTTTAAGGTTGAATCCAAGTTGTACTTATTAACTACAGCCATTTTATTTTATTTACCTTAGGCTTGACATGCTTACTTTTGTAACTGTTGAAACATGTTTGCAATTGCTTGTGTTTCTTTATATGAAAGTGCATGCTACTTAATGCTAAATTGTTTATTTTTGTGCTGCTTTGTTCAATTGGTTGGTTATTTATTTTGCTATTGTAGTAAATTTTGTACAAGAAATTTGCATCCTCCTTATAAATAACCAACAAACATGACATATATAAGGAAAACATTTTAAAGTGTCAAAATATGTGTCCATTTTATGGTTATGAGACCAATGTCTTTCTTTGGACAATAGTGAAAAATTGAAATAAAAAATAATACCCTAGGAATTACTAGAATTATTATATAACATTCAAAATAAGACTTTGATAATAGCCATAGAATTACTATACTGACTAAAACCTTGTCAGACTAAAACATACATGTTTGCAATCTTACAATTAAGGGGAGATAATAATTTGGATTATCTCTCTTTGATTGTTGAAATTAAGTTTGAGTGGGTATACATTTGTTCGTTTTTTTCTCCATTAACCCCTTTCTTTGGAAACAGGTAATCCAAAATTTGTTTTTATTTATAAAAAAAAAAAAAAAATCAGAAAACATATCATAATATGACAATCATGATTGTTGTTACTCTTGCTTTTTTTTTATTTATTTCAATTCTTATGATGTTTGCACAATGTTTTATAAAGATTTATTTATGCATGAAGGTAGATTTATATACCAACTTTTTTATTCATATATAATATTACAGCTTTGTGTTTTCATAGACAGTTGTATGAGTCAAAGTGTAGTTAAAGGAATGAAAATCATAAATGGAATTTTATGCTATATCTAAGCTATTTAAATGACTAAGGATTCATTAAAAATCTTCTCATACAACTGTCAAGGTCTAAATTCTAGAGAGAAACGGAGAGATGTGTTCGAATACTTGAAATCATTTTTACTGTCTGCAAGACACACACTTTACTGAAAAAGATGAATCATTTATTAGAAACCAATGGGGAGGAGAATGCATTTTTAACCGGATTTGTGTGACAAAAATGTCGGTTATTGATTTGGGGATGTACGGCGGGCGGCCGGGCGGGCGGAAACTTAATGTTGTCCGTGCATTTACTCATGAACCGTTCAACCAAAGCTTTACAAATTTTGATATGTTGTTACAGACAACAAAATGAAGGTCAAGTTCAATAATGACGATTTTGACTTTTACCGTTCAGGAGTTATGGTTCTTGAAAGATTGAAAAATGGCATTTCAAGTCGTGTCTGTGCATTTACGCATGAACTGTTCAACCAAAGCTTCCCAAATTTTAATATGTTGTTACTGATGACAAAATGGAGGTCAAGTTCAATAATGACGTTTTTGACTTTTACCGTTCAGGAGTTATGGTTCTTGAAAGATTGAAAAATGGCTTTTCCAGTCGTGTCCGTGCATTTACGCATGAACTGTTCAACCAAAGCTTCCCAAATTTTAATATGTTGTTACTGATGACAAAATGGAGGTCAAGTTCAATAATGACGATTTTGACTGTTACCGTTCATTAGTTATGGTTCTTGAAAGATCGAAAAATGGCATATCCAGTTGTGTCCGTGCATTAACGCATGAACTGTTCAACCAAAGATTCCCAAATTTTCACATGTTGTTACTGATGACAAAATGGAGGTCAAGTTCAATAATGACGATTTTGACTTTTACCGTTCAGGAGTTATGGTTCTTGAAAGATTGAAAAATGGCTTTTCCAGTTGTGTCCGTGCATTTACTCATGAACCATTCAAGCTTTTCAAATTTTAATATGTTGATACTGATGACAAAATAGAGGTCAAATTTGATATTGACGATTTTCACTTTCACCGTTCATCAGTTATGGTTCTTGTGATATTGGCAGGATACAAATAAATGTTAATAAATTCGGTTTGCTGTCGTTGTGACAGCCTCTTGTTAATTCTTTTGCTTCAAATCAAAGAGGAGTTGCCATTTTATTTGCAAATAATCTTGAATATAAAATAAATAAGATAAAGAAAGATGATAATGGAAATTTTCTTGGTGTAGATATTACAATTGAAGGTACAAATATAACACTTGTTAATTTATATGGATCAAATAAAGACTCACCATCTTTTTATAATAAAGTTAATGAAATAATAGAAAACTTTAATTACCAACAAGTTATTCTGACAGGAGATTTTAACTTAGTTCAAAATCAGGCATTAGATACATATAACTATATAAGTATAAATATCCCAAGAGCAAGAGAAAAAATCTTTGAAGTGATTGACACTTATGATCTAATTGATCCCTTTCGAGAATACTATCCAGACAAGAAACGACTTACATGGAGAAAAGTTAATCCTTTGAAGCAAGCTAGGCTTGAACTTTTTCTTATATCTCGGAGTTTCTATCAAAATGTAAAAGAAGTAGAAATTCAAAACAGCTATAGATCTGACCATTCAACAATAGTTCTACACTTAAAAATAAGTGATTTCAATATTGGGAACGGTTTGTGGAAATTTAATAATAGTTTATTGTATGATATAGAATATGTTAAATTTGTTAAAGAAAAAATAAAACAATTAAAAACCAATTGTTCAGAGAACAATTGAAAGTCTTTCCACACCACAGAAATTTGGATAAGAAGGTAGTTTCTTCATACTGATGCGATAAATAATGGTTTAATTATCTTTTTGAGTGATATAAGGGAGACAATATGCTACTTCCGGTGAAATGAATTTCACATCTGGTCTCATATGATAGCTTCTTTCACACTGATTGCAAAAAAATATAGTTTCTATATACTTTTGTATGTAGAATGGGAGATAATTGGCCACTTCCGGTTTGTTGGAAGTCATTTTTAGTCTTCAGTAATTTGTTCATGTATCTATATGAAAAAATATATGGATTCTGAGTACTTTTATGTGAAAAAATTGCAAAAAAAGTTACTTCCGGTTTTCTCAAGGTCACTTCCGGTAGCCATTTTTCAAGGTCATTTGTCACTTAACCTTTTGTATCAGGTCAAATGTCTTTATAATGAACTTACTTGAAGTTATAATCAAATAACCTCATATCAAGACATTTCAGGGGCGACAACTCCTATAAGATGCCATCTAATTGTATAAGACTAAATGTAGCATATCTTCATAACAATTAAGCAGACATTTTGCACTTGTTCTTTTATATGTATCTCTCAAAGTGAGTGAGAAAATGCAAAAACAAGCAAAAGTCACAATTGAGAACTTGACCTTGACCTTTGACCTTGACCTCATTTTCTAAGTTAGGACCTAGGGGACTCAAATAAAAACATCCCAGGGTTATACGGTTATCTGTTAATGAGTTAAATAAACATACCGACAAATTTATTTTGTAAAGGTAGATAACTCCTATAAAATTTCATCGAATCGCTTCGATCCAAATACGCCAAAAATTACTGAGGATGTAACGAACAATTTGTAAAAAGAATTTTGTCGCTATCTTTTTTTGTTACGAAGGAGATACGCTTTGATGATAAACAGTGAAAAGGGAGATAACTCTTACAAAGAAAATGGTTCGGCTTAGCAGGGTGAAATTAAAAAGCGCATAAACTATACGATACAATATGAGAAATATCTAAGCGACATATTGCGAAACAAACATTTATCGCAAGAACAAAAGTTGGCGGAAAAAAAAAAAAAATAATAATAATAATAATAATTAAAAACCAATTGTTCAGAGAACAATTGAAGGTCTTTCCATCAAAACAATGTATTTTGATATGAAAAGTTGTGAAACTAAGTTTAAAATGTCATTTCAATCGTCAAATGATAGCTCCTAGTAAGCTGATTCCAAAAATATATTGTTTCCATACATTTTTTTTTAAATAAGGGAGATAATTTGTTACTTCCGGTTTGAAAAATGTTACTTCCGGTTTGAAAAATGTTACTTCCGATTATATTTGAATATTTACTTGACACTGATTCCAAAAATATCTGGTTCTATATACTTTTATATTAAAAAGTACAAAAAAATAGCTATTTCCGGTTTACAAAAGGTCACTTCCGGTTGTTTTTTACAAGGTTAAATGGTTTGATATCTTTTTCTAAAAGTTGTATATCTTTATCATGTATACATATAGAATAAAAGCAAAGGTCAAAATCTAGAACGTCAAATTAAGCTATGACCTTGAGATCAGTTTCAAGGTCATAAACCAAGGACCTCAAATCAAAAGACCATAGGTCTTTATTATATTTAGTTAATGAGTTATATCACCAAACGCGTATTTTTAAATACAAGAGGGGAGAAAACTCCCTTTTACATTCAACGTACGCTTGCAATCAAAATTTACATCTTACGACATGTCGCAACTAACAATTTAGTAAAAATAATTTGTTGATATCTTATACAGTCTTTGGATATAAGTGAAAATAGGCCAAATTCAAATATTAGAATATGACCTTGACCTTTGACCTTGACCTAATTTTCATTTTTTGGGACCAAGGACCTCAAATCAAAAGATCCTAGGTCTCTATCACTTATGATTTATAAGATAGAAATTAATATCACTTATATCAGATGCATAAGGGGAAATAACTCTCATATGGAGCGGTCATATCGCTTCGGTCAAAATAGGACAAATCATGCGAAGGATATAACGAGCAATTTTGTAAAATAAATTTGTCATAATCTTTTACGGTTGCGAAGGAGATGCGCTAACAAGGAAAACAGTGTTTGGGGAGATAACTCCTACAAAGAAAAGTATTCGTTTACGCAGGGTAAATTTCAAAAGTGCATAAACTGTTCGATATCATATACCAAATATCTAAGCGACATATTGCGAAACAAATGTTTATCGCAAGAACAAAATTAGGCGGAAGAAAAAAAAAAAAAAATAATCAGAAGAAAAACAATAGGTCTTTCCACAGAAAAGTGGAAAGACCTAATTAAAAACCAATTGTTCAGAGAACAATTGAAGGTCTTTCCATCAAAACAATGTATTTTGATATGAAAAGTTGTGAAACTAAGTTTAAAATGTCATTTCAATCGTCAAATGATAGCTCCTAGTAAGCTGATTCCAAAAATATATTGTTTCCATACATTTTTTTTTAAATAAGGGAGATAATTTGTTACTTCCGGTTTGAAAAATGTTACTTCCGATTATATTTGAATATTTACTTGACACTGATTCCAAAAATATCTGGTTCTATATACTTTTATATTAAAAAGTACAAAAAAATAGCTATTTCCGGTTTACAAAAGGTCACTTCCGGTTGTTTTTTACAAGGTTAAATGGTTTGATATCTTTTTCTAAAAGTTGTATATCTTTATCATGTATACATATAGAATAAAAGCAAAGGTCAAAATCTAGAACGTCAAATTAAGCTATGACCTTGAGATCAGTTTCAAGGTCATAAACCAAGGACCTCAAATCAAAAGACCATAGGTCTTTATTATATTTAGTTAATGAGTTATATCACCAAACGCGTATTTTTAAATACAAGAGGGGAGAAAACTCCCTTTTACATTCAACGTACGCTTGCAATCAAAATTTACATCTTACGACATGTCGCAACTAACAATTTAGTAAAAATAATTTGTTGATATCTTATACAGTCTTTGGATATAAGTGAAAATAAGCCAAATTCAAATATTAGAATATGACCTTGACCTTTGACCTTGACCTAATTTTCATTTTTTGGGACCAAGGACCTCAAATCAAAAGATCCTAGGTCTCTATCACTTATGATTTATAAGATAGAAATTCATATCACTTATATCAGATGCATAAGGGGAAATAACTCTCATATGGAGCGGTCATATCGCTTCGGTCAAAATAGGACAAATCATGCGAAGGATATAACGAGCAATTTTGTAAAATAAATTTGTCATAATCTTTTACGGTTGCGAAGGAGATGCGCTAACAAGGAAAACAGTGTTTGGGGAGATAACTCCTACAAAGAAAAGTATTCGTTTACGCAGGGTAAATTTCAAAAGTGCATAAACTGTTCGATATCATATACCAAATATCTAAGCGACATATTGCGAAACAAATGTTTATCGCAAGAACAAAATTAGGCGGAAGAAAAAAAAAAAAAAATAATCAGAAGAAAAACAATAGGTCTTTCCACAGAAAAGTGGAAAGACCTAATAATAATCAGAACAAAAACAATAAGTCTTTCCACAGAAAAGTGGAAAGACTTAATTAAAAGATCAATATGCAACTTTAGTATGCAATAGAGACTCACTAGACCAGATTGATTGCTTAGATATTCAATTTACAATAAATGATCAGCTGTTCTTAGAAACATTAATGACAGAAATTAGGGGTAAAACAATTTCCTTTGCATCATTTAAAAAGAAAGAAAAAAAATTGGAAAATGCTTTAGTAAATGAAATTCAAAAATTAGAAGAAAATATACAAACCACAGAAGCTCTTGAAGATCTCAACCAAAAGAAATCTAAATTACAAATTTTAAGACAAGAAAAAATGCGTGGTCATTATGTTCGCTCAAAGGTGCAATGGGTAAAAGAAGGAGAAAGATCCTCAAAATATTTTCTCAACTTAGAAACTAAGAACTTTGTTAATAAAGCAATTCCAAGACTAGTCAATAATGAAGGCTGTTTAATAAACAAACAAGAACATATTTTATTGGAAGCTAAAAACTTCTATAAGAATTTATACTCAAAGAAAGATACAATAAATAGTGTTGATCTCAATAAGGAAATTCCATTTTTAGACGTTCCCAAGTTAACAAATGAAATAAGGGATACCCTTGAGGGAAAAATCTCCTATTCAGAATTAACAGCTGCTATTTAAAGAATGAAAAGTAACAAAAGCCCAGGATCTGATGGATACACCAGTGAGTTTTTTAAATTCTTTTGAATAGATTTAGGTAAATTTGTTCTTAGATCAATTAACTATGGGTATAATATGGGTGAAATGTCAGCATCCCAAAAAAGAGGGATAATTACATGTATACCAAAGGGAGATAAACCAAGACAATATATGAAAAACTTGCGACCAATAAGTCTTTTAAACACAATATATAAACTCAGGTCTAGCTGTATAGCAGAGCGTTTGAAGTCTATTTTATCACTTCTAATAAATAATGATCAAACAGGGTTCATTCCTGGAAGATTGGTGAAAATACTAGACTAATTTATGATATTTTATTGTATACAGAAGAACATGATATACCTGGTATTCTCCTCCTTATTGATTTTGAAAAGGCGTTTGATTCAATTTCTTGGAGTTTTATTGAAAGTGTATTTTTAATTAATTTTTAGACTTTTTTAATTTGGGACCTCCTATTAAACATTGGATCACTACTTTTTATACCAAAATTCAATCTGCAGTAACTCAAAATTGCCATCTCTCAGATTTTTTTCAAATTCAGAGGGGCTGCCGACAAGGGGATCCCCTATCACCTTATATATTTTTACTATGTGCAGAAATACTTGGTATACTTATACGAAATAATGACAAAGTTAAAGGAATCACTATAGATGGCTCAGAGTATCTCATCTCACAATATGCAGATGATACCTCTCTTATACTTGATGGATCACCTGAATCTTTGGATCCATCTCTCCGTACTCTAGATAAATATGCAGATTTATCAGGTCTTAATATAAACTTAGACAAGACCTAATATACACCTGAGAGACTTAATGGCACATAAATAAACAACTATAGGTCAGTGTACGTCTGAACTATAAATATTGCCTTTCAATGATGTAGTAATTCAGGGAGGGCATGCAGTATTTGAATAATGATCCTTTTTGTCATTATTAATTCCGATAATTTGAAAATGGTGACATTTATTCAAATATAATACAAATTTTGGGCCACTTCTTTAGTTTGTTGAATATCTAACTGCATTAACAACCTTACATAAAAACTTAAAACTGAGCTCAAACCTAAATCGACAGTTTAAGTCCATGATTATGATATCCATCAATGTTGACTATGTTAGATCTATAAAAACGCATACAAACCGTCCGAAACGTTAAGGATACACTCTACTCTAGATCTTGTTTCAAATAATCAGAACCATTTTATTTTTATCCATGTAGTTACAATACAGATTTTGCAGGCTAACTGCTACTTTTTCCATAATTTTATTTTATATTTTAAAAAAAGGGCGTTTTTGAAGATTTTCGTCCTTCTTTTGCGTATTTGACGTATCGAATTAAAAGTTTTATCTTTGCTTTGCTTTCGAATGACAAAAATATATTGATTTCAATTCAAAGACAATCAAACTTAATGTGGCCGTACCATGTCCATGAAGTTCCCGATAGAGGTATATGTTTTCAATATTTCCCCCAAATATATAAAATAAACGAACCATTTGTTCCGCCATGTATATTTGACAAATACAATTGTTAGGACAGACATAAATTGATAAATCATTGGAGAGCGTTAGAACAAAAGCCATATCATATCCAATATCTATATAGAACAGATGGTTCATCCAGAACATTAAATATAACTGCAGATAACTGATTTTCATTTACAAACCTGCTTCAGTCAGTTTTTATGTATATAAAAAGTAGTTGTTAAAGTCTGAGTCACGACTATAAAAAAACCAAGGCGTGTTTATAAAATGGTTACTCAAACGACAATTAAACAAATAGATCGGTATTACAATCAAATCATGCAAATCTATAACCTAATTGTTATACAAGGATTTTTAGTAAAAAACAACTGACATTTGTATGTTGTGTATAGATAATATACTATGCTTACACATTATATTTCTAGCATTATTCAAAACAGATATCATCTGAATAGTATAAGCTACTTATGCACGTATGTTTTGATCATAAAGATTGTTAAGACTTATAGACTTTGATGTAATAAATTACGTACATTGATTTTTTTTCTTCTTCAAATTAGTTAATTTTATAACACAATATTACAAAATAAATTAACTGAAGATACTGATAACATGATAACTATATTAATAAGGATTATGATGACTAAATCATTGTAGTGTCTTGGTTAAAAATAGTGTTTTTCAGGGTGTAGACCTGGTTTAATGGAGATAACTCGTATACAAGTATTGAAAGTCATTTGTGCATTTTAACATAGCAGTAAATTAAACTGTGATCAAGCGTTTATGTTGTTTACATTTAGCTGTGATAATGATGCAAACAGATCCAGTAAATTGTACATGTTAGACACCACCAAACATAAAACTAAGGGAAATCTTTTTTAATAACATATATATAAAAAGGTAGAAAATTACCATTCATACATAAAATGCTTTTGAAATAACACCAATGTACTGAGTCTGAGGAGTTCTGGAAAACTATACTGACTATAGTGTATTGTGGCATCATTTAGAAAAAAATCTTGGAAAGTTTGGGAAATTCGATTTTAACAAATGGATTAAATAATGAAGTTATATGGTTTCAGTGCCACGTCATTGATATAGAGTTTGTACTTAACTGTTTGTCTTTGGTTTTTTTCAAATATAAAGAGCACTATTCTAGAAGATATGATATAACATCAATCCAAATACAACCTTATGCTAATGAATAATCTATATTAAACCAAAGCTAGTACTTAGATAGTGACAGACTGTCGAAACTATGTATTCGGATAGAGTCTACTATTGGTGACAGGGGCATTTCGTAGTCTGGGGAGAGAAACCAATATATTAAATGTGATATGTGAATTCGCCCCAAAGGGTCTTCTTTCCATACTGAATATTACTATTTTTCCTTATTAGTTTTATTACAATTATTATTTTGACAGAACAATTTTGACAATTGCACATATGCAGATGATGCACGGATTCCCTACCCTTTTTCATGTTGTAAATATAAGAAAAATTAAACGGAAGGAAATGTTAGTGTTACCAAGGCCTACCCCCTTAGAAGGTCATGCTATTAATCGTTTTTGTTTGTTTGTAAAAGGTCTTTTTTATTTCATGGCTTTACTCCTTTTCCTCAGCTTTTTATTAACCCTTTTATCTGAAAGAGTGAATGGCCCCTGCAATGAAAACAATATTTTTCAAATCAGCACACTTTATTTAACATGGTCAACGAGGATGATATGTCCTTCGTCTTTGAGAAAATGATTTTGCTCTAAACATTTTAACATGTTTAATCCACATCAGGTGCAATCACATATTTGTTAACGGCAAATATTCGTGAATACCAAAGACCTTTACGAATTACCTGATAGTATACTTCAAGAAATGTTGAATACGAGGTTCTTTAAAATATCACTGATAAAAGCAATGTTTGTAAAGATGATTTTTATAGGTATAAAGAAAGAAGACGAGGTATGGTTGACAATGAGATACCTCTTCACAAGAGACCAAATGACACAGATGCCATTAATTCAGACTGTACTAACTTGAACGAACTTTCACACTCATCTGTTTATTTTGCCATGAAATACAAAACAGTATCATGAAACATTAATCATTTTAATTGTGTATATAAGAAGATGTGGTATGAATGCAAATGAGACAATTCTCCATCTTAGTCACAATCTGTAAAAGAAAAAAACACTTCAGATCAAAATACGTTCTTCAACGCAGAACAGCAAGCTATAAAGTCCCCTTCGCCAAAATAAAATGACTAGACAGTAATAGTGTTAATCTATATAATAAACGAGAAACGTGAAACACATCAACAAAGGACAATTACTGAACATCAATTGACTTTTTTATACACCGATCTTTCGAATTAAGACTTGCTGCTATTAACAATTTGTAACCCAACACAAATACATTAGATCCTTAAATAAGTGGATTTTTTTATAATTCTGTCAAAAGTTTATAAAATAACTTATTTAATTGATATGAGTGTCATCATTTTCTTAAGTAACCTTGTATATACTCCTCTCAAATTTGATAAATTCCTAAAAGCATGTAATTACGTAATATAAAACCTCGTTAATACTACATTTAGTCCATGTCTTAAGTGAAATTCAAAATTATTCATATTACGACCATGTTGATGGATATTGATCATCTTGATGATTAAAACTCTTTTCAGGTCAAAATAATCAAATTAGGTTTTAGCCACTTTAATATTTATTTATTCAATAGCGATTATAATCCATCATTGAAACGAAGTCCCCCAGTGGGTTAAATGTTATTTTTTGTATGGTGTCATAAATACCTCTTTAAATCAACTTAATATGCTTAAGGTATAAAAGATGACAGAAAGGAATGATTTATGTGATTTATGTATAAAGACTCATTATATATACAAAAATTAAAAATCTGTGCGCAATACGCAATACGATATTAGGTGGTAGTTTGAAGACGGTAACAAAGCGAAAATATAGTTTTTGTCGCCTGTGTTCACCTCTAAATGACAAATCCAAGTGGGAGATACAATTCTATATATAGATAGATAAAGTAAAATGCCTTTTTAAAACATGCTGATTCTAAGAAACGTTGTTTGTTGAGTTTCTTATATTATGCGGCAATCTGAGATAATTTTCTCAATTTGTTTGACAAACAAAAAGTAACCTTGGGCATCACATACCATAAGTTGTTTTCCACATCAAATCTGTATATCTACTTAAACGGCTTCGAACAAACAGTCATTCATATCATATAATTATATACAAACATTCCTTATTTCTAATCTGACAAATTTCAGGTCTAAATGTATTGCTTCTAACTTGTCTTTCTAATTTCGCAATTAGAAATGTGAAACGTCAACATGAATATAAGAGATGCCTAATGGTAAACTTGACACAGGCATTTACACATATGTTATACAGAGCTGATATCATATTCTACAACATGCTGCTGAATGAACCAGCTAAAAAAAATAAGTTAACAGAACTGATTCCGATTAAGGTGTACTGTACAATAGGACAACGTTGTTATAGCGGGATAAAGCACTTGATTCGTTCTACTGGGGTTTTTTTTGCGTTACAATACTTGTTTATATCATCCATATAAGTATTATGATAAGAACAAACTTGCTGTGTCTTTTCTTTTTTCAAATAAATGTCAACATGTTCGCGTCTGATATGTGAACATTGACAACAAAATTGAGAATGGAAATGGGGAATGCGTCAAGGAGACAACAACCCGACCATATAACAGACAACAGCAGAATAATATTTCCAATTAAGATTTAATTATTAAAATGGACATTGCATTTATCTTATATGTAGTATATTGTAGGTATGTCATGATGTCATGTATATGGTGTAATTGTTGAAAATATTAAAAAAAAAAGTTTAAAAAAAAAGAAAAAAAAAGCCTGACATATAAATTAATTTTACAACGTAATACATATGTGTAGGGTTTTACTTTTTTATATTTGGCATCATAGATAGCATATCTTAGAAGAATCAATCTATCATAAACAGACGCTTACAGATTAAACTAGGGATTTAATTGTATGCTAAATGTTTAAGCTAACACAATGGTGGGAAAGTAACAAGAATCCGTATTGCGTTAACATCTATGCATGGTTAAATTTCAAGTTAAGATATTTTACTTGATCCCTTAAATGCATTGACAACATAGACTGTTGAATACTGGATTTAAAAAGAAAATTCACAGATTAACTTTAACCGGAGGAAAAAAATATAAACGCACAAAGTCTACCTTTCGAATGATACAACCAATAATCAAATTACCCTCATGCATTGACAAATGAAGATCTTCATAGTGTTCAATATCTTATACGATGTAGTTTTATTACTTTTATAATCAACATGGAAATTAACATAAAACAACATCGTAGACAAAATGTCAATTTTGTTAAATTGTCAATTGATTTCAAAATATTTCAAATTTACTTCGCTCGCTAATGGTTTTTCACTATTTTATCTTCATTGTATATATCACATATTGTTAAGGTAGATCATAAGTAAATGTTTTTTGAGACAGAATTTTCTTATAATTTGACAAAATGAAGATTTTACCATGCTTTTTTCGAAAATATAATAAAAAAGTATGGGTCACCATGCTATTTTTCAAGCTATGTTTCGTTGAAAATTGCCTAAATTTGGTTAGTTTGTTCATGAAAAAACACATAACAGTGCATACAAAAATTCTATGAGATAGAATTTTGAAATAAATTGTGAGAAGATAGGTTTTATAATATGTTTTAAGAAAATAAAAAGAAAACATGGTGTCACCGAAATTGTTTTCTTGCCACAAGTAAAAATACAAAAAAATTCCCTATTAGCCCAGTATAAAGGAGTAGGTCCGGTAAGGATTAATTTTGGCCTCAAATTTCAGGTTCATTTGACGAAAGATTTTGACCACTTTTTTAAACACTTAAGTGTCTATTTCATTTGAATCAATTAGTTTATGTGAAAGATTTAAACTGATTCAGTCATTAAAAACGATCCGATTCAAGCTCAAATATGAAAAATCTACCAAATATGCCGAAAAAAGTCAATTTTTAGATGGTTTTTGTCAAAAATGAAAATGGACGTATCCGTGTTCATCCTCAACCTTTATATATGTTATGTATTATCATAAAATACAACTTACATTTCAATATAAAGGATGAACACGAATGCGGCCACTTTCGTTTTACACGAAAACCGTCTAAAATTTAACCAAATTGCTAGAATTGTTATTTAGCATGACTTTATGGTGCTAGTACCCGATATATGTGCATTGTTATGTCAAAAACAGCCCATATTTATGTAGCAGAATCATTCTACCGTCCAATAAATAACTAAAAGTTTACATTTTAACAACTTTATAAAACTGCTATATTTTGGGGCCAAAAAAGGGTCTAACTGGACCTACTCCTTTTGTGCTAAAAGTGTTATCTCCCCTTAAATGGCTCATTTGAAAAAAATGATTTTAAAAATCAAAAAGGTTGATATTTGATAAAATATTTTGAATAATACAATAAATTAGCAAGTTTTCTTTATATAAATAAACAGTCTAACCATTAAATTGCAAATCTGTTTCCAAATTTGCTGATTTGGGCAAATAACTAGACCGATTTTGTACTGTGATTGTACAATCCAAGATGGCGGTATACCATGAATCTACCTTAAATGAAAACGGATTTAAAATTCCATATGTCATATGTTTTGTTGCATGATTGAATTTTGAAATATAACATGTATAATTAAATGTTTGTTCGCAGGCTTCGGTATTCAAGGAATTAAAAGCGGCAACTTTGTGATGATTCACATTTTGTTTGAACCGTTTATCTTTATGCTTTTTAAGTGCATTTTGTCTACCACCATAATTAAAGTTGCTAAGAACTTCCCGGAGATTGTGTTCTGTTTTTTGTTTACAAATCGTTTTAGGTGACACGCATCATCGTATGCAAGAAGAATGGGGAACAGTTAGTATATTGTTTGCCACAGCCATGTCAGAAAGACATACACCAGTGAGAGAGATTCGCTTCCAAATAGTACTGTTATTCCAACCACTATTCCACAATTATAAACCGCACAGAAAATTCAGCTGATCTATGCTTGTTCGCTGCTTGTTTACTCTTATCAGTTTTACATTCCAAACCTGCTAGATCGACTTTAGGGCTAGTTTTATTGCTTGAATCCTGAAACATAAGAGTAGTCTCAGACGTTATCGATAATATTGACAAACAAGACAGAGGTTTCAGACCGTTGTTCGAGTTATGGGATGTTTGTCGATATCGATAATCAAGACAGAGGTTTCAGGCTGATGTTCAAGTTATGGGATGTTTGTTGATATCGATTTTATATCGTCAATATCGTCGATATCGACAAAAAAGACAGAGGTTTAGGTATATGAAATGCTTGTCGATATCGATTCGATATCGACAAAAAAAGACAGAGGTTTAGGTATATGAAATGCTTGTCGATATCGATTCGATATCAACATTCAAGACAGAGGATTCAGCCCATGTGGACATAAAAACATACATACGAAAAGTCTTGTATTGATATCGAATTGATATCATCGATATCGTCGATATCGACACAATCGATATGGACATAGTGATTGTCAACAGGTGTTATTCATTTGAAATACTTCCGCATACTTTTATGGTATCCATACATTTACCATGATCATGATTTTTGTTCTCATCATTATACTCCAGACTGGTGTTGATACTTCATTTTGGTGTTAACAGTTTCTTTCCAAATATTGCATTTCTAATTTTGAATTAGACATTTATCAGTGTCAATTTAACATTTTTACCCCAAATTCATAATTCTTACTTCGCTTTTTTATAAATAGACTATAAAAAAATCATATTTCCGAATAGTTTTACTAGTCGAGTGAATTTATTTCATTTTATGATGCCAATGTGATATCATAAGTATGCTAAAATAATAATGTCCCTGACTATTGTGAACAAGTTGGACGACTTTTTTGAAGGCTAGTTGACCTTCATCTAAAGATATGAAATTAAGGCTATTATCATTATTATGGAGAAAGGAGCATGTCTTGACTATTATACGAAAAATTCTAAGGGGGTTGTTTTTTCTTGTTGAAGTTTGTCGCTAACTTTACTTGATCTGTTGTCACTTCAACTTACTTCGAATTATCTGGGTTTTTAGTGGGGGTTTTTACATGCTTGACTCTTACCTCGTATCTCAAATTATTAAGGATTTGAAAGATCACTTCGGCAAAATGTGCGTCTTGAATGTTTACTTAAAAGCATTTACCACATATAAAGTTTTTCAATGTGATCTAAAATATTGAATGCTGAAACATTTTAAAAAGAAACAAAGCCGGTAATACACAAATTTAACTCTGAACTTTATCAATTACATAATGCTCAAGTTCTTACAGTAAATATGTAATACAACCACGTCATAGTACGTCACATCCGGTAGCATACGAAAATAGATCGACACAAATTATCCCTTGGCTTCAATTTGACAGTTGAAGGTAATTTATCCTACATTTCATTGTAGTAAAACATTTCTGGGTCATAAACATATATCTTGGGTATTTCAAAGCACCATTATAACATAATTTGGGATTTTATAGAATATTTTGAAAACTTGAGGTTATATAGTTATTAAAGCTTGTACATAGGTTTAATAAGGGAAACTTTGATCGGTTAACTTCTATAAATAGTTATTTTTCCATATGCAATGAAATATTATGTGACATTTTTTCTATAGTACTGGACAGGATTAAACTTTATCTATGCCAATTATTTCTTTATTTGAAACAAAGATAAATTCTGCAATTTTTTATTATGTACAAATTTAAAAGACTAATAGGGTAAAGTCAATGGTGATTGTACGTCCAAATGAGCTATGTCCTAAATTTTCTTAAATTTGGCATACATGTACACCTTGCCTCAAAAAACGAAATAATGCATTTTTTTCTCTAAAATATAGCGCATTGAATTCTTTCAACATAGGTGAACATTCGTTAAAAAAGCATATAAAATCGACGGAAAATGTTCTTCAAGGTTTCTCAGCATCATCAAATCTGTAGCCTTTTCGTAAATATATACATGTTGTTGGTTGAAAAATGACAGTTTGATGATGTTAAACAACGATAGGGTCAAATATTTTGTTTTTTGCATCAATCAAAGTGGTGTACAGGGTGAAACAATACCACAAAGCGTCAAACTTTCGAAATGCGATCGCGATATGTAGTGGCGATAGATGTCGGTGTTTGACGTTTGTTAATACCACAAGATCCGAGATTGGTTGAAACAAAAACAAATAATAACAAAGTCGGTGACCATATGATTGTGTTAAGTCTATACAGAAATGCATGTGCCAACAGATATAGTTTTTTAAGATTTATTTTTTACATTTACTTCAATAAAATAGTATTGATTAATATTAAAATAATGAAACAAACGTTGAGGATAAAGCATGAAAAACCCGATAAGAACGGAGACATATGAATTAAGTTTAAGCAAAATACTTCGCACTGATTTTTACCTTATTTAATTTTAGTTTTAATTCCTTGAAAAAAAACCCACGTAGATTGTATATTTGTAAAGATGAACTAATCAGTGAACCGGGTTAAGGCGTAGTTAGAAATAAGGCAACAGTATAAAAGAAGCGCTAGAGTTATTTCCTTCAGTACAATATTAATTACTACATATGGTAAGTAAATTTTTTGCAATCCATTTTGTCATTAACGTTATATACATTTGTTTGAAAATAATTTTACAGATCTGATGTGAAAACGTCAATACGACTAGTTTAGAGCGGAGATTAAAAGTGTCAAGACTAATTTATGGCACATTTTATTTCTCATGCAAACACAAAACGTTTTAAAAAAATTTCATCAACAATATAATTCAGAAATCAGCGGGTTACTGTAAGAACCATATTCTATTTTCTTAGTTTTATTCCTTACACAGTACGCTTTTTTTAAATTGTCAATTGTATAGATTTTCTAAATAAATATACAATGTATACATATTATGCGTGTTGAATGTTTACACACATCAATAAGAACATTATCTAACATTTTTCTCAATAAAGGTATTTTGTCGTGTTGTAACGTAGTAAACCGTAACAGACTTTCAGAACCCTGGCTGTTACCTAGCTATCCGTATTGGAGCGTAATGAAATCGTGCCATTCCGTGATATATTCGTAAAAAATCGTATTGTATCCTTACCAATACGTGGTGTAACCGTACTAGTACGTAGTTCTTCGAAACTAGCCGTAGAAATCATTCTAGCTTACAAATAAGTATACGGTTTTGATAAGGACTAATACGGATCAGTACGTACTTATACGGTTTAGTAAGGAGTTACTTCGGTCGTTTGATCCGTGGTCAAATTTTGAACATGTTCAAAAATTGTCAAGGATATACCAGTACTACGTATGACTACGGCAACAATACGGATATCTACGGACTAATACAGATTGCCACGAATGAAGACGGATCGTTTCCGTGGCTAATCCGGCGTCAAATCCGTAAATGTGTGACTTAGGCCTTCTGCGGCAGTAACAAGGAATATATCTATCACGGAAGATAAACAGATTCTAACGAAGCGAGAGACATCTTTAAAGATAATGACATATCACATATATACAATTTTCTTATTGAACAGAATCTAAGTTAATAACTGTTAATTGATTTTAGTACGATAGTAGAGGGGCATTATGTTTTCTGGTCTGTGCCACTGTTCGCCCGTCTGTGCGTCCGTCCTTCCGTCTGTGCGTCCGTTTGTCCGTCTGTGCGTCCGTTCGCTTGAGGTTAAAGTTTTTTGGTCAATGTAGTTTTTGATGAAGTTGAAGTCCAATCAACTTGAAACTTAGTACACATGTTCCCCATGATATGATCTTTCTAATTTTAATGCCAAATTATGGTTTTGACCCCACTTTCATGGTCCACTGAACATAGAAAATGATAGTGCGAAGTTCAGGCTAAAGTTTTTGGTCAAGGTAGTTTTTGATGAAGTTAAACTTGAAACTTAGTACACATGTTCCCTGTGATATGATCTTTCTAATATAATTTCAAATTAAAGTTTTGACCCTAATTTCACGGTCCACTGAACATAGAAAATGATAGTGCGAGTGGGGCATCCGTGTACTATGGACACATTCTTGTTTCTCGTGAAATAGGTACTACATTTCTTGATAAAAGTACTGTTAAATGATTTATTTAAACACGGAAAATTCATAAAATGAAGTGCTACGTGCATGCGCACATTTAAAGGTTCTTTCGTACTACATGTATGTTTTAATGGTGCAAAAAAAAAAAGCATGAGCTAAATTCATTTTACATGTAGCATATTCTAAAAAAACCTTGGTACTAGTATATATATGATCATATAAATAAATCTAGTTTATGCATAAAAGAAATTTAACTTATGCCAAAACAAATTTAGCTTAATATGCTTAAATAAATTTGGCTTATGCTAAAATAAATTTAGCTTAATATGCTAAAATAAATTAAACTTATTCTATAATAAATTTAGCTTATGCTGAATAACGATTTAGTATATGATTAATTAATTGAACTCGCATTCTAAACTGGCTAGTTAGGCAGTTGCTGCATGCGCTCCTTACCAATACTTATTATAACCCAACTAAATTGATAATTAGATCATGTTCAATTTTTATTTACAATGTTTAACAGAGGACGTTGCACATACCATCATTCTTGTATTAATTTTTTGACTACGTGTAATTGAATTGTGCAGGATAGAATACGTGAACCGAACAGTGATAGTTTTATAGTTATTAAAGTCCGCAGTGAATGTCAACACTTTAATTTAAGGAGACACCGTTTGATTTTGATAGGATTAAGGGGGAGGCTACGACCTCAATATTGGAAAAACCGGACAAAATAAAAAAGGTACTGCAACTTTTAAACTTATTCGTTTCAGAAAGCCATACGCAATGTATCAGTATCTTTTACGCATTGTTTTTTGGTTAGTATGGTTAATTAAATATAAAACGAAGTATGGAAACAGACGGTGTAAAATAAGAATTTCACTGTTCAGAGCCAATAATAACCCCGCAGCTGCAAATTACAGTATTTCTGTCAGAGGAAATGGAGTAACGGCTATTATTGATCAAATTCAACTAAATGGACAACATGGAAATGGTATACACCATTTTGAAACCACGTCTGATGTTGTACTACCATTAGATATCTCAACTCTAACTTTACGTAGAGCTGAAGGACAGGGAGACCCTGGATGGTTTGTTAGATGGATAGAAGTCGACGACGGAAGTCAAATACGATTTTCGTTTTATAAATGGATAACCAATGATGTTTTTTCAAGTCGAAATGATACGATTTTACCACAAGATGAAGGCAGTCAATATTGTTCAGACCTACGTAGGCTTCATCTTGATGAGAAACGACTAAGATATGGATTTGAATTGTACAATGGTAATCCAGGAGTTCCTGTTAAGGTAATCTAATATGTTTGTATGCTATCTCTCTTTTCATAATTATATGACATATCAACGAACCTGATTATACAATAAAGAATTTTATACTGCAACTAATTTTGTTTATTTCCTAAATATTGTAACATAGCTATATTTTGTATAATGTCAGCCTCATCATGGAACACTTTCACCACTATCAGGGGTTCATTAAGGGATGGCAATAAGTTTGACAATTGTGTTACGATTTAAAAAGCTATCAATGTATTATAATTAGTTTAAGTTACAGTATAAAAAATATTAGGTGAAAGTCATAAAAATGTAAACTTTTTTTGTACTCGGCGCAAAACTGGTGAAGGGCTCGGTAAAACCTCGCCCTTATCCAGTTTCTCAGCCTCATACAAAAAAAGTTTATATTTTTCTTTCATTGACCTAATATTGTATATCAATCAAACATGTTATTCTAATTTAGACACACTTTGTTTACAGTTTTTATGCTATGAATTCGATAATTTAGTTTGCAGTTGTATTTCTTCTTATACTGCTTTTTAAACTGGTTGTGTTTATTTCCCTAATATAGTAACACAGCGATATTTTGTGTAATGTCAATTTCATCAAGGAACACTTTTTCAACATTCAGCGGTTCATTTAGAGACGAACATCAGTTTTTACAATAGCTATGAATTTATTATGTAAGTTGCAGTATAAAAACAATATTGGGTCAATGTCAGCAAAATATCAACTTTTTTGTACTCGGCGCAAATTGGGGAAGGGCTCGAAGAACCTCGCCCTTCCCCATTTTCTCAGCCTTATACACAATAAGCGATATTTTTCTGACATTGACCTAATATTGTATATATACAGTTGGTTCTTGTTTGACTATACATGCTTGGAAGTTTCCCAACATCTTTTTCATTAATCGACATTTAAGAATGTCTCTCAGTATTATTGTTCGTACAATTTGTTGATCAAACAATAATTCGCGCTTTTATGGAATTTAAAAGACAATAATTACTTACCATTGAAACTGTGATTGATGTAAAGAACCTTTGAGCCTTTTGCAAGGTAACTATTAATAAGATTATTTTTTTTAACAATTAACATAAGAACTGATTAATTTGATAAAACAAACGCATGATATAATAACAAAAGAGATGTTGTATGATTGCAAAAGGGACAAATATCTATCAAAGTTCAAACAAAGTGCATGTTAGCACTTGTTTACAACCGTATGACCTTCATCATTGAGAAAATTCACTCCATACGTTTTGCTATTAAAATAAAAACGACATGAAAATTATGACTCAATTCAATAGAAAAAACAACTAAAGACCTAAGTATAACACTACAGTCAATTACAAAAAGCAAATATGACAGACTGACCTAACGGCAACCTATAATCGAGCTATAGGCTTCTGACTTGGGACAGGCACATAAAAAATGTGATAGTGTAAAACATTTTTGAAAGAACTCAACTCTCTACTAACCTGGACAGTGGTGTGACGACACAACAACAAAAAATAAAAATTAGTTGAAATCGACTTAACTCATCACATCAATATATACACGGAATAAACACAGACAGGACGTGATAGAGTATAATCCCATCTCTCATATCTAACAACAACAAAAAAAAGATACTAAGTTCAGAATTGAGTATTTCATTGTTTCTGTTGTCTTATACAGATGATTTAATAACAGAGCTTCTTTGGAATATACATGCAATATGCCATATTTTCACAATTCACTTTTAAATATACGACAAAGATGTCTACTTGCTTAAGGTAGATTTATGGTATAGCGACATCTTGGATTGTATGATCACAGTACAAAATCGGTCTATTTATTTGCCCAAATCAGCAAATTTAGAGACAGATTTGCTATTTAATGGTTAAACAGTTTATGTATATAAAGAAAACTTGGTGATTCATTGTAGAATGCAAAATATTTAAACAAATACCATGTTTGTTCGTTTATAGAATCATTTCTTCAAACGAGACATTTAACTCTTTTAGTAACAAAATTATACTGGACTAATCTGGATTATTTTTTTTTACTTGTAGCAACAAAACAAGTTCTGTGACATCCTTTTTCTTTTTATTTTCGTTAAAACATATAAGAAAACCTATCTTCTCACAATTTATTTCAAAATTCTATCTCATAGAATCTTTTTTATGCACACAAAGGTGTTTTTCATGAACAATTTAACCAAATGTATGCATTTTTCAACGACTCATAGCTTGAAAAATAGCACGGTGACCCATACTTTATATTATATTTTTGAAAAAAAGCATAGTAAAATCTACATTTTGGCAAATTATAAGAAAATTCTGTCTCATAAAGTCTATACTTATGATCTACCTTAATACTTGATAATTTGTTGACTATGTTGATCTCCACTATCCCATCAAACTTGAAAGCTAATATGACATGAAGAAAAGTGGATTGGTTTTTTATGGAGAAACTAACCACGAAGGTCAAAATGACCTAGGTATTAGCTACTATTATAGCTTAAAGTACGGCTTTCAACAATTCCTGATAATATTCCTTACTACACTGGAAGCTATAAGTATTGTCTGCTCAATGAATGCAAAGTATGAGACGCGCATTCACTCTTCGGGGAAGTTCAAGCGATTTCCAAAGAAGGAAGGTTGAGAACAAAACGTCCGACAAATGATATAATTGCAGCTTTCAAAATGCGTGCTTCCGTTCTATATTGACATATTTAAGCAGCACCAGCATATGTTATATTCATGTTTCCTATCATAAAGTTATTGCTGCACACAAATAAGCTATTGAACAAATGATATATAGTGGTAAACTATTCATTCTTTTGTTTCACGGTCACAAGAATGATTTAATTGGCCGTTATGGAATATTTGAGTCACAGAATTCAAGAGATATAGTCTTATTCTTTTGGTCATTCTTCCGTACTGTTTTCCTGGATTGTTATTTCACGAATGAACCGTAGGACCACAAATGTTATTAACAAGCGAAAAAAAAAGAGAATATGCTCACTCCTCTAAAGCATATATTACTTCCGGTTCAGGGTGGTACTTTTTATGCTCAGTCTCGATTTTCGTGAGATTTTTTGTTTGTTTCATTTGTCTTTTATTGATGTGTTTTTGTTGGTTTTGCCATGATTTTTTTGGTCCCTTATCGGCTGAAGAATTTTAATTCTCCATTAGATGTCATCGGCCTCTTTTTTTAAGCATGCCATTGAGACATTGGGAATGTAAAAGTCAACAGGGGGTCATAAGGCATTGTGTCTCAAAACTGGACGTATCGATGAATTTAGCTAATGAGTCTCTATAATTTTTCTCTGTTATTGTCTGTATAGATTAGAAAACTGCCGAAAGAAGAACAGTTTTCATGGAACTACTGGTTGGTAAGTTATCAAAAGGTTTTCTTACTAAATAGTATTTATCAAAGATCCAAAATGGTAGTAAAAAGGGCAGCATCATTGATATATACATGTTCATGTATATACAACATGAAAAGCAGGGTTTTTTAATTTGTTTTAAGGCCGTCCGCATGTCGTCGATTTTAACTAAAGTTTAAATGATACACATGTTATCTTTGATGATTTACTGTTTCCGTTAAGTCACTTCTTTTCGAGAAAGAATAATTTGTTAAAATTGGGCCATACTTTGATTATTGCGTATTGTTTCCTTACTTAACATGGGAATGTTTAAACTATTAAATAGGAGTGGATTTTAAGCGGTTATTAAAATGTCCAACTAGGAAGATGTTTTATGGTTGCCGACGTCGAAACTTTGTGTTAAACATTAATTTCAAATGTAACATGTGTAAGAAAGGTAAAACTAAATTACCGAAAAAAAAACCCAAAAAAAATCAAAATGGGTTAGTCCATAAAAACTGACAAAATTAAACACTATCATTCAACGAGAGAAGTGAAAACTATTTCTCATATTCCTGACTTGGTAAACATCATAAGAAAATGTTGAGTTAAACCGTGTTTTATAGTAACATAATTTGAATTTTGCTTAACAATTTAATTTGGCTAATAATCATGATATATTTTACCTTGAATTATTTTGCAATACAGGTTTCTTTTTTGTTAACTAGTTTATTTTTATATGACCTAGTACAAAAATAAAACCCAGTATCGGTTTCAAACAATGACTTTTTTAATTTTATGTTTTATCTTCATCACATGTAGTCAGAAACTCAACCATATGCTTAAAAATATGAGGCCTAATAACATTAACGGTACCAATTTTTTTGCACCAACCAATGTTTGACTATTGAAAATGCGATTTTCTGAGTGCGTTAAGATACAACAATGTATCATATCGATATATTTAAATATTTTTTTTTTAACAGAAAAATCTTGTAATTCCAAAAGTTAAAATGTCTATATCACAACAAATAATAATCTGGTGTAATTGGCTTCCCTTGAGGTGGACAACGTTTGAATCAATGAATAAGGCTTACCAAATGTACTTCAAAACACCAAAAGTAAGTAGAATTCAATATGATGTTACATGTACTAACCTATTTCATATCTGCCGAAAAGTATTTTTATTATTCGAACTAAATATATAGCGCTGTGTATGTTCTGGACAAACTGTACCGTATCAGAAGTTTTAGTTTTAATATCTTCTAAAGACTTTATATAATTTTCTACAAGATGAAAATCAGAAGTTCATCATTTTGAATATTGGTTTCATTTATTTAAAGAACAATTTTACAGCCCCCGGTAAATTTGTTAAATTATCAATGACCACAACATATCAAGAAACGTTTACACAATTTTATAATGATAGCATTGCTAGTCGTCGATTTGCATTTGTAGGGCATAACCGATTGGAACACTGATCTGCATTTTGCACAGCAAAGACTTAATCAATGCAACTGGTCTTTAATAAAGCGGGTAGAAGCATGGGATGAGATCGAAAACATGTAAGTTAGGTGCAGTATAAAATATTATTATTATTATTTTTTTGTGAAACAATTTTACCATTTTTTCTTAAATTTTTGTAATCTTTTACAAAAATCATCTCCTCTGAAACTACTAAGACAAATTTAACCAAACTTGTCCACAATCATCATGAGGGTATATAGTCTGTTAAAAATGTGACCGGTGATTCGGCCAGCCAACCAAGCTGGCCGCCATGGCTAAAAATAGAACATAGGGGTAAAATATAGATTTTGGCTTATAACTCTGAAACCAAAGCATTTAGAGCAAATCTGACTGGGTGTAAAGTTGTTAATCGAGTCAAGATTTATCTGCCATAAAATTTTCAGATGAATCGGACAACCCGTTATTGGGTTACTACCCCTTAATTGGTAATTTTAAGGACATTTTGCCTTTTTGGTAATTATCTTGAATATTATTATAGATAGAGATAAACTGTAAACAGCAATAACGATAATGTTCAGCAGAGTAATATCTACAAATAAGTCAAATGACCAAAATGGTCAGATGACCCCTTCAGGAGTTATTGCCCTTTATAGTCAATTTGACCCTTTTTTCTTAAATTTTTGTAATCATTTAAAAAAATCTTCTCCTACGAAACTACTAAGACAAAATGTAACCAAACTTGTCCACAATCATCAAAAGAGTATCTTGTTTAAACATTGTGTCCGATGACCCCGACCGCGAACCAACATGACAGACATGGCTAAAATAATCAAAGGGTAAAATGCAGTTTTTGGTTTATATCTCTGAAACTGAAGCATTTAGAGCAAATCTGACTTGTGGCAAAAATGTTCATAAGATTTAGATATATCTGCCCTGAAATTTTCAGACAAATCCGACAACCAGATGTTGGATTGCTGCCCCTGAGTTAGTAATGTTATGGACATTTGGCAGTTTTTTGCTATTATGTTAGATATTATTATAGTATCTAATGATATCTTGAACTATACATTATAATTTTAACCTTATTTTACATGATTTCTAAAGCATCAGTAAATACAGGTGAGCGACACAAGCTCTTTATAGCCTCTAGTTAAAATTTACCTCGTTTATAATATTTAGTATATTTGATTTTATGCATGGTGTTGATTCTTTTGCCAAGATATAATTAGTCTAGATCTGTATTTTTAACTGAAACAGTATTCTAAACAAGGGTAGTTCGCTGATAATGTACATGTACCATGAACATTATACTTCAAAGGACCAATACGCGTGAAATTGCAGTTTTAATTAAGTATAACGATTCAAACACGTAAATTTGTTAAAGGTATCAAAATATTGGAATCATGTTTTAGTATTTGCTTGCTGTATCTTTTTTGTATGTGAATAATTATTAACTAATTCACAGTATTCCTGCTGGTGGACTGATCAAGGTTGTTGATGTCAATGCTGAGATCACGGATGGCAATTTGTTTATTACCAACCTTGACATACCATTTGCGTTAGAGGTAATATGATTTCAATCCAAATATTAGATACACAAAGACACATACACCAATGTTGTTTTTCCCAAAACAGTTATGAGAGGAAAACTATTCGTTACTTTGTGACAAAAAGAGAAACAGTTAATAGTGAGCAAGTTGTTGTTTTGCATTCGCATATTTATTCTTACAAGCAAAAACCGTGTTATATTTTATTTACAACCCATCTATATAATAATGATGTATGCATTTTTACCAATTAATGTATGCCAATTATTTTAAACCTCTACAATCCTTACCGAACATATACATGTTCATTAATCGATTCTCTACTTTCTTCAATGCTGTATCATATTGAATAATGAAGTTGTTTGTATTATTTTTTATTGCTCATATATATATTACAAATAAAGTATAAACATGTATTCCGAATTGTTATATGAGGGATTTAATTCATTTCATTAGAAATGGATAATTTGGACCGTAACATTTTGTCAATACATGTTCTAAATTGCCATCTTTACTTCGTGGTAAACTGTATCAGATAAACAATGGTTTGGTGAATAAAAATATCACCACTGATGAATCTTATGTATCTTCGACAAATATTTGCTTTTAGATTCCTATACCTAGTCCAGTTGTCTTGTTCCATCAGACAAATGAAAACGGTCTTCTTCCTGTTGCAATTAAACTGAATATACCAAATAATGGAGAAAATCAGCCTGTAAGTATAGGGTAATCAAATGATTTTCAGAATGTTCAAAACTAATGCACCTAATTCACAACAGAACATTAGCAAGGGATGGGATGAAGAAAGTTACATCATGTTTGAATTAAACATATGTTAGGTTACAAAAAAGACTACAAGGAAATATGGGATACGTAAGGTGTTATAAATAAGCTTAAGATTTAAAGCACATGAGATTGGCATTTTGCTTCAACATGTAAAATATATTGAAAGTATTTCGTTTATATTTTCATAGTATGTTAAGTCTTTTTAACTTTTTTGTAATATTAGTCAGTTGCAATGCTGTATTGTTTAATTGACTTATGTACGAATAAACTCATCATAGATACCAGGACTACAATTTTACACTTACGCCAGACGCGCGTTTTGTCTACAAAAGATTCACCAGTGACGCTCGAATATAACATTCGACATTTAAAAAACAAAAATCTGATAGTATAGTGAAATCGGAAAGACACTTATTGGATATATGTTTTCAACTTTAAATCAAGAAGAGAGAAAAAAATAATTTGTTTTATGTAAAACCATTTGTTTTGAGAACAGTTGAAGGCCTGTCCTCCAAAATTTTTTAAACATTAAGAAAATTGTGATCCCAAAAAGTTTGTCTGGTGTTAGAAGCTGGCTTATCACAACTTGAGTCATAAA
Organism: Mytilus edulis; assembly: GCA_019925275.1. Lineage (NCBI taxonomy): Eukaryota > Metazoa > Mollusca > Bivalvia > Mytilida > Mytilidae > Mytilus > Mytilus edulis. Next base: position 71,599,289 of record CM034361.1, on the reverse strand, counting down.
ATACGACGTTTAAGGAACTATGGTCACCAGCAAGGGGATAATTAGCCAAGTCTTGGCATATCATAGTCGCTTTAATATCAATAAAACCTTTCTTTACGTCAATTTGCTAAACAAAAGTAAAACAAAGGAAATAAAAGTTACGCTAGAGAAACATATATTAATTGTTTATACCGCGAGAAAGTAGAAACAAACTTAATAAATAATGTCTGAATGATCATACTTAAAAATATTCTATTATACTGTTAGTTAAGAGTGTGGGTGTTGCAAATATGTAGTGCTTGTTGTATATGTGTGCCTTTATGTAAATAATTTATCGCCAAAACCTGTTCTTCTAATAAAAATATATTTGATTTTAAAATAAAAGTTTGGGCCATCTGAGAATTCATTATTCAGGAAACAATTGATGGGAATGTCAACATATTGCAATATTTTTGTTATTTATCATAACTAATGCATTTTCATCCAAGGTATTTCAACCAGACGGTGGTGTACATTGGAAGTTAGCAAAGATGTGGTCAAATTTAGCAGATGCATCGATACACCTAGGAGTGGTTCATTTAGGTAATTCATTGAAAGTGATCGTGAAAGATCGAGCTACGTGAAAAACAAGGCATGACCAGATAAACGCAGGATGTTTTCGCGTCAAACACTAAGGACATTTGCGTTTTTTACCTATCATAATGTATCTGTAATCTTTAGAAAATGTTTGTGTCGTATTTTACAATAATCGATACAAAGGCCTTATATCATGTATATGATTATAATCCTATTCACCAAAAAATAGAATCGTAATGAGGCATGGAAATACAATATTAGCGCTTTACCAATAAGAATTACAAAATATAGATTATCATGCATATAATTTGATAATGATTTGAACATTTTCGAAGCATCACATGTTTGGCGATCCTTTTCACGATCTAAAAAAGCGGTTTCCGATCTTTTACGATCCGAAAAATCTTTTGCTTTGTAAATATTTAATTTTAAAAACAAATATACAAATATTTTGACACACTAAATAACCTCAATAACCATTTGAATCTTTAAAATGGAATGACAAGTTTCAATTAAAAGGTGTCCTACGAGTTATGAAAACTATCTTGTTTCATACGTGTTTGTTTACATATTTAATGTCATTGAAATGACGAGGAGCAATCTGTCTTTTGTAGGATTGTAAATACAATTCACTTTTAAATCTTAACTTTCTCAGGTACTGATTAAAATGTTGATTCATTTTGACAGACAGTTTTATTTTGTTTTTTTTTCAATTATAAATTTGTCCTTATAATTCATTAAATAAGATAAGTAATCGATCTGACATAAGTTTTCTCGATCAAATTGCCTTCTCAATCCTATACCAGAGCTCTCAAGATCATTTTTTCGCTAACAGAAAGAGACCAGTGTATTACATGTGGTCATTTATACACAGCTAACATCCAACGGAAATATTTTTTCGAAACACAGTTATTATCTATGTTTTGTATTAAAGATAATATATTTAATGAATAGATACAATGAAATATACAAACACGGATAAGAAGCACATTGTCGGAATGAAATTTTTGTATATACTGAATAACCTCACGTGACTCGAATCTATTTTCTAGTGGATGCAGACAAAAGTAAAATAACAAAAATACTGAACTCCGAGGAAAATTCAAAACGTAAAGTCCCTAATCAAATGGCAAAAATAAATGATAAAACATATCAAATGATATGATAAATGGACAACAACTGTCATATTCGTTTCAAGAGTATTTCTTATTTTAGTTCATTTCATTCTTTCCATTCTTTCCATTTTTTTTTTTCATAGAGACTTCCTCAAGTATTGCCTATGCTGTGAAAGATCTTCCTCATACATGTCAAAGTGTAAGAGCATTACACTTATTGTGTACTAATATCAATCATATTTCGTTAATTTCATTGACAAATTTGACAAAAGTCTGGCCTACACATATATTCTCGACATAAATGATAACTTTACCGGCAATTCATTAAGTGATATATCAATCTTATTACATTACAGGGCTTACTCATTTATTGATGGAAGGCGTTGCTATTTGCTTACATCGCAATCTTTCCACTAGACATCCAATTTATAAGTTGCTAGCTCCGCATTTCTATTTTAACCTGGCTATCAATGAGTAAGTGTCACAGTTATTATAGTATACAAACGAGCCAGTATGACAAAAATACATGTTTTGCGTGTCGAATTCTAAAATAGGGTGATATATACAAAATAACACCATGCAGATGTCTATAATAAATAAGTAAAGTATACATATATATTATTTTTTGAATTTTGTTTTCAATATTTACATGAGCGCTTTAAACTTTTAATTAATTTCTCGTAAAACTGAATAAAAACTGTCAATGTGACCTCATTTGGAGATTTTGTATAAATATGTTACCAAGAGATACAACAAAATATATGTTGCTCCAAGTGGTATTCCACATAGATATTTACATGTTAAAAAATATCGTTTATTGGTAAAATCAAGGCACATGTTATACTTAAAGTAAATTTTCCTTGATAGGATTTTTTATCCTAAAATATTATACTGATAAGATGCATTTGTTTTGATAATATCAATATAGAGAGTTGTTTTTATTTAAGTCATTTTTACCTGCCGAGAAATTAATGTTTTGGTGATTAAATTATAAAATTAATTTTCATGTTTCAGTTTCAGAGTTGATCAATACATCAGCATGCACAAACTATTTGATCATATTATGATTTTCCTTCAGATTGGCACGGAAAGATTTAATAGGTCAAAACGCATACATCGACAAAACAATGAAAATAAAGACAAACGGAGTTATACAATTGCTAAGCCAAAAGTACGTATTTTGTGAATAACTTTTACAATAATATGACAGGTTGAGGACGATCCTGGAGATTGAGATTTTAAATTTTCAGTATTTGTGTGCAAGAGTTAATCCACGAATTAATATGTGAATGATCTTTTCGGAAACATCATGATCATGTTAAGCGATTAGTAAAATAAAACCTTTAATTAATTATATAACGAAATAGTAGAACCATCAAGTTCTAAACTGCGCCCCTTGAATTGTAGAAAACAAATAAAGTAAAAACCAATGGTATACGTTCTAGGTTTCACATTAACTATTAATATGTTAAAAGACAATAACTACCTAATATGTCAATTGGAAAGATATGTAGAGTTAAGATGACAACCACACTCCTTTACAACATGAAATGTAGCCAAGCAGATAAACCTGATTATGAAGTCTCTTAAAAACAGATAAAATTACATTTGTTTGTCATAGATTGTTCATTAGGTTGATATAGACTATACATGGTATTACAAATTTCTTTTTGTATCCCTAAAGATTAGAGACTTGGAGAATGGATGTCGATGGCACGTTGCCACAGGATCTAAGCAGACGAGGAGTAAGTACTTTATGATAATATGTAATATTACGTTGTTATGATGGACGTTTATAAACCTAATGTTATATGTACATGTATATTGCGCTCCATCACCACTGCTTCAGATTAAGAAAATGGCGAGTCATTGTGTAAATCCGTATAACATTTGGTAGTTGCTTAAATCACTTCCCATAAGAATGAAACTTAAATCTTTATTATTTATGCTATTGGACCGTTAGGTTTACGTGAGCTTTAACATACCTTTTTTCTGTCGATTTGACATTAATCATAAAATAAATACGCACTAATCAATAATCAAACGGCCAAATGTCACTTTCGGTAAACGGTGAATATTCATTCTAAAATCTGCATTTTTACAGCACATGTGTTCTATTGTTGTTAACTTCACCGAAAAATTAGACCTTTTTTTCGATTTTACATGACGCTCAATCATTTGTTAATGTTAACTTTTGTAGAACTTCTCAACTTTTTTTTTATTAAACCAACTATTGTATCGTAATAATATATGTATCTCTCTTTGATGTACATGTGAAATGAATTGATTTGCTCACACTTGGCTTCTCAATGTTTTAATTCGTAGCATTTTTCGTGAATATGCATGAAATATCTTAAAATGAACCGCATACAAACAACAAAACTTCGATAAAATTTTGTAAAAGAGGATTCATACGGACAGATTGTTGTGACCAATCTAGTCCTGTCAATTAAAGAATTAATTTGTGAATGTTTCCACGGTATTGTTTAAAACTTGTACATGTAGACATCAACTTTCTAAAAATAGTTTAGTAACTCATGATCGAATAGAAACCCGAGTATAACAATGCATCGGCAATGATAGAAATTTGACCTCATACATGTACCTCGGTTATTTTTTTTAAGGGACTCAATAAAAATATACCAAGATTTACCTCTTTTGTAAATTCTCTGCATTCGACGAAATATACAATATATATCCAAAAAATTATTGTTTACTTTGTTGGTTGAACATTTAGTTAACATCTTTGCAGTTATTAGATGATAATGGTGGTGTGAGAATACCCGACTTTTTGTATGCAGAAGATGGTTTGAGACTGTACAATGAGATACGAAATTATGTAAAGAAATATGTCAATCACTATTATTCAGGACAAGATGAAAATGGTTTGTATTGTTCAAAAAAGTAAAATGAAAATAGGGATTAAATTATACATTTAGAAGCCATCTAATTAAACATCAATTTGATCTTTCGAAGACTGACGATGGATGTATAACCCAATGTAAAAATAAGCATAGATATAGCTAGCGACTCGTGCAATTGAATTGTCAAGGTCTTTTTAATTTCATATAACATGTTAAAACTATATGTTAATCATCGTGTTTACCTTTATAACAATGCGTTTTTGTAGATTGAATCAGTCAATCAAATAGTTTACCCTTGTTTCACGTTTATGTCACTTGCTACCTTTAGAAACCTATCTTTATAAGGATGAGCCGATGTAATTTATTGTGTTACTTGTTCATTGTTCATTTTAATTTTAAAAGTCTTTTCTGTTAACACGCCTAGTTCATGCGAAACCCATATCTAGCTAAAAGATTAAATGGAAGTTCACATGAATACGGATAAAATGAAGTCGAATGATTAGTTAGTAATGTTTCTTATCTTATTTTGACAAATCTGAACCATACTGGCTTCTAAATTCGAATTTGTTTTTAATTATTTCACGTTCATTATTGATTAAACAAAAGCAATCTAATGTTTTCTATATCTCGTAGCTAGTGCCCCTTTAAAAAATATTTCCAAATATGTTTGCAATAAATATATGATCATATCGCTTGCCTAATTGTAGAGGTGATCACCAGATTGTTGGGAGATAATGAGATACAGACCTTTTACAAAGAATTAGTAGCACCCCGTGCACATGTGAATGGAGGAATCGGAATTCCAGTGAGTTAACTAAATTTTTTTTATATAGTTTTACAATAAGTTTTTCGGTTATGCCCAACTTGTTTATGTACCTTCTTCAGACATTTGTTTACCTTATTACTTTCTTTATTGTTTACTTACAACAAATATTTGTTTTAGGATCTCTGTTTTATAGATTTTAACGACTTTATTTGGTAACACCAGAACAACAACAAAAATTCTTTTACTTTAATGCATCATGGTTCACTCTCTTTATCGAAGATGGTATTTTTGGGGCCGAATTTTGTTCTTGTTTCGTATTTTGGTTTTGCACTATGTCACAAGATTTTTTGATATTTGATATCGTACAGTTTATGTGCCATTAATTTTGAACATGCTTAAATAACTTTTCGTCATTGTTGTAGTTATTTTTACTGTTTCACTGATATGTGCCTCAACGGTTGATGTTAAAACCACACTCCAGTTCATATACTAATTTATTCAAAAATACTTGCCCAGATTACCTTAGCTGTATTTGGCAAAACTTTTAGGAATAACGGTCATCAATGCTCTTCAACTTCGTACTTTATTTGGCCTTTTTGATTTTTTGGGATTCAAACGTCACTGATGAGTCTTTTGTAGACGAAACGCGCGTCTGGCGTATATTCGGAATTTAGTCCTGGTATCTATGATGAGTTTATTTACAACTACTGGGTCGATGCCAGTGCTGCTGGAGATTTATTTCCCCGAGGGTATCACAAGCTCAGTAGTCAGCACTGTCTGTGCTGACATGAATTATCATTGATATGGTTATAGTTATAAATTATCTGTTTACAAAAGTTTGAATTTTGTGAAATACTAAGGCTTTTCTACCTCAGGCATATATTACCTTAGCTGTATTTGGCAAATTTTTTATGAATTTTGGTCCTCAATGCTCTTCAACTTCGTACTTTATTTGGCCTTTTTTGGATTCGAGTGTCACTGATGAGTCTTTTGTAGACGAAACGCGAGTCTGGCGTATATGCGGAATTTAGTCCTGGTATCTATGATGAGTTTATATATATATACATGATATATATATATATATATATGGCAAATCATCACTAATTAAATATGTTCTAGGTATCAGATGTTCAATCTTTATCTCAATTAAATATAAGAGATTTACCCTTAATTAGATAAATAAGATAAGTATATTTTTGTTAACAAATAACGTTACGTTAAACAAAGATTTATGATCAAATGATTTTTTTATGTTTTTATTCTTCGGTATTTTATATCTGTGATATTGCACCCTACTGATACCATCGGCATCTAATTATTTTACGATGGCAAGAATATCTATGAAAATGACAACTTTACATCGTGAAATACAGCATCAATAAAAAATAGCGATGAATTAAAATCAACTGCCTCAGACTATTTATCAATATGTTTTGACAAGATATTATAAAGCAAGATCAACCAGTAAGGCAAAATTCCTCATTAAAAGAAGCAGTTTTGTTGAAAACCCATTTTGTATTTTTTTTCTGTATGTAATATATTCTACTGTTTGGGACACGTTCGAAGCGATAAAGTACTGGAATCAGAATCAATTGGTTATCAAAGGTACCAGGATTATAATTGAATACGGCAGACCCGCGTTTCATCTACAAAAGACTCATCAGTGACGCTCAGATCAAACAAAGTTATAAAGCCAAACAAGTACAAAGTTGAAGAGTGACCTCTTTTTCACAGCTGGAGTTTCTGGTTTTCCCTCCTTTATCTTTTATTTTATCAGAAATACTTATTGCATGTTGAGAAGACGTGCGGTTGGTTTTTTCACCACTTGTTTGTAAGGTTGTAATCATTATTAAATTGAATACGCCTATTGATTCTGTCTATAGTTTTACTTCAACAATACCGTTTTCATTTTTTCAATTTTTATGATTTTTTTGTTCCTGATTTTTCTTTTTCTTCCATTTTAAAATCAATATCATTATTTGATCTCTTAAAAGATAAAAATATTTAAATATAATTAAATGATAATAGGCACATGCTATCATTCTGACATGTGTACCTTCATCAATTATTCAAGAATTCTACAAAGGATATACACAATATTAAGTATGCTTTGTATAAAACAGTGACTATTAATTTTCGTTGTTTCTTCGAATATATATAAAATTTCTAAAGGATCTGTCTCCCGTATATTTTGTTCAGTAGTTGTTTTCCATAAGCCTGAAGTTGTTAGAACCTTTTTAATTAATTAGAACTAATTGTTACGACTCATAACTAGTAAATTTAGATCAGTGTCAAAAGTTGAGATCACTTCATAGAATTGGACTGCCTTGTTATCTCCTTTTGGCAATCTTGTAAAATTGGTAACTACTGCCTTTGTTGGATATTCAAGCATTAAGTAACCATTCATACTATTGTTTCAGAAAAGGGAGAATGTTTGGTACAATTAAAACGTTTAATCCCGCTGCAATTGTTTGCACCTGTCATAAGTCAGGAATCTGATGTACTGTAGTTGTCGTCTGTTTATGTAGTTCATACGTGTTTCTCGTTTTTCGTTTTTATATATATTAGACCGTTGGTTTTTTCCCGTTTGAATGGTTTTACACTAGTAATTTGTGGGGCCTTTTATAGCTTACTGTTCGGTGTGAGCTAAGGCTCCGTGTTAGAGGCCGTACCTTACCCTATAATGGTTTACTTTTATAAATTGTTACTTAGATGGAGAATTGTCTCCTTAGCATTCCTACCATATATTTCTATATCTATATAATTTGAAATAACAGTATAATCAGATAACTCATTTTATATATTCCTCTTTAGCAGAGGCAAAAATATGTACACTCTGTTGTGGGGATGGTGTATGTCGAGTTGGTTACCGTTGTGGAATATTCGTTTCACTAACTACAATCCCATTACCTTTCACGAAGGTGACCTACCGAAATAGACAATTTATCGGGTTTGTCATAATATGTGCTACAAGACGGGTGCCACATCTTGAGCAGGATCTGTCAACGGGGCACCTAAGATCACCCCCATTTTTTGGTGGGGTTCTTCTTGTTTAGGTTTTAGTTTTCTATGTTCATGATGTTCATGATGTTGTGTCTTGTGTACTATTGTTTATCTGTTTGTCTTTTTCTTTTTAGCCATGGCATTGTCAGTGTATTTTCGATCTATGAGTTTGGCTGTCTCTCTTGTATCTTTCGCCTCTCTTTTTTAAATACTTTTTTGATTCTGATATGAGTGCATTAGTAATTTTAGTATGACTCAAAGATCAATAGATAACTGAAATGTTTTGATCATTTATATACGAGTACTTTGAAATCAGGTCATTTGAAAATAGCTCATGACATCATTTTATTACATTCGTATATGACGTCCTTTTGCGCTTTGTAAATGAATCCATGTTCCAATAAGCACAAAAAATGTTTGACACATCCGTACACATTTACTTTTTATATTCTCGATAATTTCGATGTTATTCTATTAAAATATATACATTTTAGAAGCTTACGTAAACTTTTATTATATAATGTTTATCAAAAAACATATATTTACCCTGCTTTTAGTTTTTAAACTTATTAGATAGGCAAATTTAATGTAGACTCCACGGGGACGAATCGAGAACAGGCATACAGGTATTTTCGTACGCTTCTACCTAAGACAATGCTGTATCTTTCCTATTTAAATCGCAATAATTCCTTTATGTCATGCTCTGTGCTCATTTTAACATGGAAAGGCATTACATATGACCATAGTGTACACCTCGCGTACGCTCGGGAATGCCATGAAGGAATTATTTCTTAATCGTGTTAATCAACTCTTGGAAATTTGGGTAAACTGTTACTGATATTAATACAAATAATTATAGATTATTACATTGCATTTTCCATATTGGCCGTGGGATCAGCCCTAGACTCTCATATAAAGCCAGAGAGTTTTAATGCCCTGTACCAAGTCAGGAATATGGTCATTGTTATATTATAGTTCGTTTCTGTGTGTATTACATTATAACGTTGTGTCGTTTGTTTTCTCTTATTTTTGAGTGTAAATTCACATTGCGATAAGACGTGTCACGGTACTTGTCTATCCCAAATTCATGTATTTGGTTTTGATGTTATATATATATGTTATATTTGTTATTCTCGTGGGATTTTGTCTATATGTGTTACATTTTAGTGTTATGTCGTTGTTCTCCTCTTATATTTAATGCGTTTCCCTCGGTTTTAGTTTGTTATCCCGATTTTGTTTTTTGTCCATGGATTTATGAGTTTTGAACAGCGGTATACTACTGTTGCCTTTATTTAGCCAGAGGGCTTGAAATGGGTCGTAAGCTGATACCGGCGCCAGTATTGAAAATGACATCTATTGATCACATATTTTCAAACTGGAGAAAAAAAGAAAGCATATATCAAATCATGCTTAATATTTTAAACAAAAATTAAAAAAACTTTGGAAAATGAAAAAATGTAAAACAGTGAGTTACCAAAATTCGTAAAACAGTGAAACAACAAAGTTTTGGGGACATTTTAACAAATAATTAACAATTCACATATTATTTCACAAAGTTATAAATACAAAGTGTTACATTTCAAATAAATGCTGAGGAAGAATATCCGTACGGCTATTTGGAGATCTTTTCTACTTGAAATTTCGATGTTATACAAAAGTCACTTTTCTATTGTGGCGTCACACATTTTCTATTCATGATGACGTCAAAATTTTACAGGAACTTTTGTGATGTCCAGTAATGACGGACAAATAATTATTTCCACTAGTGCCTTTTACATTTTTTTTTCTGCTACAGCAAATTCTTAACTTTTTATTGTTTGACTGACTTCATTGTTTTTATTCATTGCATTCTCATTTTTCATTTCTTGTTGTGAATTTACTTGAAACGTCATTTGGTACTCGGAGAAACCCCCCCCCCCCCCCCCTGATTGGCTAGCTGCTCAGATGACATCTTGTTTACAAATAGTTTTTGATTTAAAGGTTTGTACCGGAAGTCAAATTCGGGGGCTCGATATGGATTTCGAGGGCTGATATCGATATCGGCCCTGAGGACTTATAACCAACCTGGACTTCCGGCTATTATTGGGAATGCAAAAACGTACATATTAGTACAAAATGTGTGATAAATGTGGATAAAACAGAGACACGGAAATGTTTCAAATCTAAGTTTTGGGCTGTATTCAACTTTCTGTTTTAGTCTTCAAATATACACGACCATAATCTAAAATTAATCATCCGAAGGATGAAAGCTAATATATCCAAAAGCACAACGACATTACTAAGAGCGTTGTAATTTGTTTGTTAAAATGGTATCTCAGTGAATATCACTGATTTTCAGTATATTAACTTTGCTGCAGTTACTATTTCGATGATATATTATTTTATTAAGTTTCTTGAACAAAAAACAAAAAGAGTGACGATAAAGTGTCTTTAGAAGAAAATCTTAATTTTAATCAAATTTTGTTCCTTTCTTAGTCAATCGATTAACAAAGTTATTGACAGACTTTTAAAAACATCCAATAGTTTAATTGTATGCAAGTTTCTTAGTTGAAAAAAAAGAAACAGATTGCTGTAACATAGATTTTTGTATCCGTAACCATTGCCACTGCAGACAAAAAGACCAAAAACAAGTTCGGTAATTAGAAGTGACTTCATGTTATTTAACCATCAGATGAACAATATTTATCGTAAATGCTAAAATTGAACATACAATATGTAATATACATCTTGAAATGAATTTTAATGTGCGTAATGGTATGTGTTTACTTTTCTACATTGGCTAGATGTATAGGGGGAGGGTTGACATCTCATAAACATGTTTAACCCCGCCGCAATTTTGCGCCTGTCCCAAGTCAGGAGCCTCTGGCCTTTGTTAGTCTTGTATGATGTTTAATTTTAGTTTCTTGTGTATAATTCGGAGTTTACTATCACGTCCATTATCACTGTACTAGTATACATATTTTTAAGGGGCCAGCTGAAGGACGCCTACGGTTGCGGGAGTTTGAAGACCTATTGGTGGCCTTCGGCTGTTGTCTGCTGTATGGTCGGGTAGTTGTCGCTTTGACACATTCCCCATTTCCATTCTCAGTTTTATGTAGATATAGTAGGAGTAAATGAAACAGACACTTTTCATTTTTTTTTGTACATTTTAGAGCACTTAGCACTACAGAATTTAACCGTTTTTCCAATATGATATTTACCTTCTTTGTGTCTTCTTAACAGTACTTTTTTTAACAGGGTGTTCCTGGTGGCAATGACAGATTTGAGAAAATTGATGATCTTATTGGTACATTAACGTCAACTATATTCATATGTACGGTTATGCACGCAGCTACGAATTTTCCACAGTATGATGAATATGGATTCCCCCCAAATTATACAACCCTTCTACACAAGGAACCACCGATATATGGGGTAACTCATTTTTTTTTGGCATACAAATTAATTCTCCTTTTAACACTCTTTTCTTGACATCCAAAAAATATAGAGCAAAATACACTTGAAACTGTCGTAGGAATATTTGGAGCTTTTAATGTTTTAATAATAAAAAAAAAAAAAAAGAATAAGTTAACATCTTTGAGAGGAACCAGAACTTCTGATAAGAGTTTATTGTAAAATCTGTGATAAAAAACTGAATTCATATATGAGTATATCGATGGTGAAATGCATTTAACAATTGATAATTCTTACAGAAACCGTTAAAAGACCAAGATGTATTAGATTGTCTTCCATCAGTTAAGGAAACATTTGATATCATGACGATTTTCACCCTTCTCAGTCAGGAAACTACAAAACCGCTCGGACAGTTTGCGGTGGATTACATAGAAGACCCAGATGCAATGAAAATTCTGAACAGGTAATGAATAATAGTCTAAGAAGAGAATCGATAATTTGTAACTTTGTGTTTTGTTGGTGAATGCATGATTTTATTTGGTAGAATTTATTTAGGGGCAAATGCTCTTTTAACGTATATTGTCTTAAACAATTATTGTTTTGTGCTTGATATCGTAAAGTTTATATTTGCGTCTTCGTGTTCCACGTCGATACTCTTTTACCATTATATTTTTTTCTATTTCTTCAAACTTTAATAGATTTTGTTTTCTATCGTTATAATTTACTAGAACAAACAAGCGAAATCGCGGGCATACAGCCTGTGAACAGTTGTAGGATGATTATTTGTAAAAGATATTATGTATGGAGAATTCCATAAAAAGTATCAAAAGCCCTCTCCCTTTTTCCAAAGTCCGATATTTGTTTCCTTTCTGTTAAATTCAATTAGTTTCGTGTTTCTGGTCTCAGACTACAATTATTCTTCTCCTTTGCTACAATGATCTTTTGGTAAAAGTCAAATTAAATAAAAAATTTGCACCGCTTCAAACATGAAATAAATGTAACTACTTATATATAGACCATTATAAAATATGCTTCTAGGACGATCTATCAGTGTCTTTTCTATTGAGAGCCTTATAAACATGCCAATGGTAGGATATGAATCTTGTATAAATGACTAAGACCGACTAAGGCTAATTTGAGGGGTGGTTGGAGGGGTCCTGATCCCGAAATCCCGGGCTTAAAATCATGAAATCCCGAGATGCAGAATTTAAAGAAATTCATATCCCGAAATCGAAAAATATATTCCCTGATCCCGTAAGGATCAATCCCCAAATACCGATCTTAAATTCACCCGATCCTGACGCCCCAAAAAAGGTCATGCCTCCCTCTAATCTCTACCCTACTTTCATTTTTGCTAAATCATTACTTTCACGTTCAACAATAAATATGTATGCCCCATTTATGGGCATTATGTTTTCTAGTCAGTGCATTCGTGCGTTCGTTCGTTCGCCCGTCCGTCTGTTCCGCTTAGGTTACAGTTTTTGGTCGAGGTAGTTTTTGATGAGGTTGAAGTCCAATCAACTCGAAACTTAGTAAATATAGTGCCGATGTGGCATCCGTGTACTATGGACACATTCTTGTTTTACTTATTTTGATATATATGCAACTGGTATGACCCCTTTAACATTTCAAAGAAAACAGTAGACAGAAGTCAGAGAGTTTCTATATATTAAAGTAGTATAATCGTAGTTTACATGTAGATAAACGTGAAAAATAATTGTCCTCTCTAAGGAGTTATAATAGTTGTTGTTCTTCTAAACACCATGATATGGAGAACACTCTGATTGGCTTATTTATTCTTCATTTTTGTTATCTATCATACGATTGGTTGTACTTGTGCATGTTTCAAGCTCATCTATGTCTAAAAGTCAGTCTGATGACGGAATCAATATCCGGACTCCATTTTTGTCATTTTTTTCTCCAAAAATAACCCAATCTGAATAGTCATAAGAATGGGTGACAAATGCGATTATGCATGTTACCTATAGAACACATAGGCATGATGATTAATTTATCGTAGAAGGAAGAGAGGCGACACACAAAATGAGGTCTTTTCGTTTAATAGTATAGATATATATTATGAAGAACATGATGCTTGTGCTGATGTACTGCTATACACTTTAAAATACATTTAATTCTTCACAAAAAAGTTATCATTTGACAAACTCACATTTTAAACCAGATTATTCTTAAAGGTTTGCTGTATATCAGCTGATTCCTATTCATGTGCAGCATGATGCAACAATTAGTCGTTTATACTATAAATTTTTCATCATTTCGGCTTTTTTGAAGAAGAGAAAACACATTTCTTTAAAATGATATCTATATCTTTATTTTACAGCTTCAGAGAAAATTTGTTACAAATTGAAAAGGATATTACTGGGCGAAATGAACAGATCATAGCAGAAAACAAGAACGCGAATATCATTATCCAGTTTCCGTATACCAGACTTTTACCAAGCAATATACCAAGTTCAATCGCAATTTGAGAAACATTTATTTTACTTTCAGATGTTTTTTTTTTTTTAGTTCTTACGCTTTTATATATCTCGAAGTTAGCAATACTAAAACATTGAATGAAGAACTTAAGCGAGTTTGTTTATCCAATCCTACTATGATAACTGCTTTCGTCTTCGTCCGTTGGTCTCAGTTTGATGGTTATCTCTTTGGCAATCCTACCACATCTACTGAGTGTTTTTTTAAAGAAAATTTTATTTACGTTATTCGTTAATGTTGGTAATAAAAAAAGAAGAAAAAATGAGTAAAAAAAAGTTGAAAGTACCATGTTCTGTTTACTTTATTTAAAAGATTGGATTTAGTAGATATGTCCAAAAACATATAACAATAGTCAAGTATCTTTTAAAGCAAATAATAATAAATAACAATAATATACGAATTAATTTTTTTCGAAGGACAATGTTCAGATTCGTGTTGACATTGCTTTTCATAAATTTATGGTTACAAAACAAAGCAAAACCGGGTCCAATAAAAAGACATTACCGGGTCGTACAGTAGTATACAACATTTAAAACACCGGGTCCTTCCAATTTGACATAATAATTAACTTTCGTTCCATGCACAAACATACATATATTGAGGTTCTCAAAGTGACTAGTCTTACAATCTCCATGTTCAAACGTTAGCGAGAAATTAAACAAATTCGGAGCATGGTTTACACAGTTCATCATTTGGACCTGTCTGTTTACTTATGTGTTTGTTAATCTAGATCAGGGTAGTTAAGACACAGTGTATTTGTATAGCAAAAAAGGACAATGAAAAATGTGAACCTTCTTTTTTGTTCAAGTATTTCCTCTAAATACATTTGCATATTCATGTTTTTGCCTATTGGTGGGACATAAATAATGCATACCTGAGAGGTGATGTAATAGATGGATTCAAGTTGACAATTATTTCCAGTGTTTACAACTAGTTCTACTACCAATTCAGCTATGTATTATTGACTTTGTAATAATTTTCTTTTAAGAATTATGAACCTAAATTTGATTCACAATAGGACAATTTTCAAAACATATTTCAATATTTACTTATAATAATGTCACTGAAAACATTACTAACTTGAGGTTTGATTTGCACTTGTATAAAAATGGAATGTTGTTGCACAATAGATATATTTTTTGGTTACTTTTTGTATACAATATTTTGTTGCTATACAATAACAATGTATATAAATATCAAAATAAGATTTTTATTGTCGATAATAATAAATGAGTATGACTCTTTTGGTTTCAGTATATTTTTCGCTAAATCACATTCGGTTTGTACAAATTGATCTTCAGAATTTCAAACGGAAGGGTTGTCATTTGGAATCAATGAAGGATATTTATCATCCCAAACATAAATTGTTTTTTGTGAATTTATCTTATTTATATCTATGTTTCCCTTCATTCTAGAAATGCTAACTCATATGTATACTACTAAGTCTCTCGCAAGTCGTAAGTTTATTTTTTCATTAAAAAATGTCTAGTTTGAGGTACATTGTCAGAATTTGAAAAGAGAAATCATACTCGGAAAAGATATTCATTTTCCCACATCTTTTTGAATTTTCGGTTGTGCTATTATATATTCCTTTTGTTTGATCAAGTTCATTTGATAATTTTGTAAATGTATCTAATATACTGTAGAATTAATCATATTAAATAAATATAGAAAAATAAAACACGTTCTTCGTTATTATTTGTGGTTAAACGCCATTGATTTGCGATTAGAAAAAAAAACCAAATACAAACATCTCCTTATAACGTTTTTAATGACAATATACAAAAATAAACAAACACTTTTTAAATTTAAGACCATTCAAATATTCTTACTGTCAAACAGTTTGTTCAAAGTCACATCAAATAAACAATGAGATGAAAATAAATGAAAATACAAAAAGATTCATAGTGTTAGAGTCTGTACTGGAAATGTTATTGTAGATATGAGTTTCAACTTTGTGATTAGGAAATCCTTACTATCGGAAGATTTACTTATTAGAATTTTAATAACCATGCTGTATGGGTGTTGATCATTCTTGAAGGCTGCTTTGTGACTTATAGTTGTAAATGTCTATGTCATTAGGTCTCTAGTGGAGAGTTGTATAGTTGGCAAAAATACCACAACTTCTTTTTTTATATATATATACATAATATTTTATAGTGTGTCATTCTATGTTCTGATGTTACACTATTGTTTCAGATAAAGGTGAAGGTTTGGTACCGTTAAAACGTTTGAACCTGCTGCAATTATTTGAACCTGTCCTAAGTCCGGAATCTGATGTGCATAAGTGTTTCTCGTTTCTCGTTTTTTTTTATATAGATTAGACTGTTGGTTTTCACATTTTATTGATTTTACACTAGTAGTTTTTGGTGCCCATTATAGCTTGCTGTTCGGTGTGAGCCAATGCTCCATGTTGAAGATCGTAACTTGACTTATAATGGTTTACTTTTATAAATTGTGACTTTGATGGACAGTTGTCTCATTCGCACTCATACCACATCTTCCTATATCAATATATATCTCTGATTGAAAGAGCTATTAATTGATAAAGCCCTTGTGATGAGTATTTCAAATTTGTAATACAAGATATGGGTTATACGTCAATGATAGTTGGGTTATACGTCAATGACATTTAATTGGGGAATACGTCAATGATATTTGGGTAATACGTCAATTAGATCAAGGTTATGCATCAATGAGATCAAGGTTATACGTCCATGAGATAAGGATTATACGTCATTCTAATATGATTTTCTTCAAACGTTTTGAGTACACACTAGTGGGAAAATATGAATATATTGTTTAGGCTGTTCTGGTCATACTTCCACGTCATATGCTTTTTTTACACCCTTTTACGAGACGTATTATCATGTTAAAATGTCTGTTCGTCCGTCTGTCTGTCCATCAGTCGTCAATAGTTCGCTCAATAACTTAAAAACGCAAATAACTAACCCACATGCAACTAAAGTGAATTGTTTATATCTATTGAGCTCCGTTCCGTTGTTTTTTTTTTGTTTGTTAATTTTAGATTTTAATTATCCGAGTCTAGATTTTCTTCATTAAAAAGTGGGATTTTCCAATTTTCGGACAAGAACTAAAACATACGTTCACCAATTTGCAAGAAACTTTGATTAATTGTTTATATCTATTGACAGGGCTTCTTATCGCTAGTGGTGAAATATTTAGCATAGAGACATAACCCCTAGAAAAATAAGTAAACATTCAAGCCACGTGAATTATTTTTTAAATGAGATAGCAACCAAATTATACAGATAACCTAAAACATTTACAATAATGTTGTATATTAAGATAGAACACTTACTAAGCACCACCTTTGAATCCAGATAATGATACTGGTATTTTGCAGTAAATCACTACTGTAACATCAAAAAGATAATTCAAGTGATTTTTGACGTGCTAGGTGAAGTTCTTATTTACTTACAAGTGTCGTTGTTTTTTTCTTAAAGAGAGGGAACACACAATGTTTCATATATTTCGTTGAAATGTAACTAATCTCCGAGCTTGTCCCTGAAGACTTAGTCTTTAGTTAGATGCATATTTTTTTCAGATTAGTTGTTAATGGCTTTGAAATAGCTGTCAGTAACTGCAAGTACTCTCAGATCAGCATTTAGTGTCTGTTTAATTTGTTGTTGGGACATATAAGTTACAAGCCACGTCCACTCTGTGTTTTGTAAGATATATGTGTTAACCTTTTTCAGATTACAGTACATGTTTAACCTCGCCAAATTATGTACATAAGTGCCTGTTCCAAGCAAGGATTCTGTACCTCAGTGGTTGACGTTTGTTGATGTGACACATATTTATTTTTCGTTTCATTATTCGTACATAAATAAGGCCGTTAGTTTTCTCGTTTGAATAGTTTTACACTTGTCATTGATATGTACATGATGTAAGACATGAAGATGTTATTTTTACAGATCTTCATGCCTTACATCATGTACTGTAGTACGACGCTAGATTACACTGACGTGGAAAGGTAACACCTGGCCACCGAAAGATTTATTTTATGAAGCCCAGGTGGTCGTGTGGTCTAGCGCGCCGGTTACAGTGCAGGCGATTTGGTGTCATGATATTTCAGTAGCATGGGTTCGAATCCCGGCGAGGGAAGAACAAAAAATTTGCGAAAGCAAATTTACAGATCTAACATTGTTGGGTTGATGTTTAGACGAGTTGTATATACAGAATGTGCACAGCCATGTATCACCATCACTGCTGGTGGTCCGATGGATAAATCTGTTGTAGAGTTGTCACTGGTCTAGACGTATTTATGTATATATTAAGAAACGCAATCAATCATGTCACTGTTATTGTTGACTACTTTTGTTTGTTCGAGAGTCAACGAAATTTACTTCTTCAAACAATTATGATCACGAAGCCAACACAAGAACAAAACATGTCATGGTAATTTTGAGTTATTCAGTCACTATAATTTATTGAATATAAATGTTTAATATATTGAAATAGTATCTAAAATCTTCGAACATCGACCTCACTCACGGGTGTCATTCGGTTTATCGAGAGAAATGATCGTGAAAGAATATCTAACTGCGGTCAAGTATTGAGAGACGATCGTGAAAGTTCTGGTAACGGATCGTGAAAGACATTTAATGTACATTCTAGTTCAGAATCTTTGAAAAAATCGCTTAATTTTCAAAACGCGGAACAAATCCGAATAAAAAAATATGTCTGTCAAAATGGTTTAACTTCCTCAACATAATTGTGAAATAAGATAGAGAAAATATGCAGTACTTTATGAAAAAACACAAAAGGCGCAATGCATGTCTATGAAATTAATTACAAATAACAGGCTTTTTGTACCTATAATGGTCATATTTCAGTTTATCGTGATATATTTGAAATTTAATCTTTGGTGTATCTGATAGTACAGTAAAATTAAGGTATGTTCTTCTCTTAAAAGCATTAATTTGTATATATGAAAACCTTGAATTTGTTGAATATCCATCAAACTTGGTCGTGAAAGATCAGGCAACGCATTATTTTGATCGTGAAAGATAATGCGTGACCAGACTTATTACTAGTTTACCATTTGATAAACCTGCAACTGGTTGAAGCCTGTAACTATTTTGATAAGGATGAACATTAAAGCTAATTTTTTTTATTCAACACTTTACCTCGAAAGTTAAAAAAAACAACAACTAAAAACGTCTTTAAATAAGTTAGAAAGATTCAGCTCTGAGAATTGGTCAAGTGCAATTCAGGCAGACCGACACTATTTAGCCAATAATATGGTTATGCAACGTTTAAACCAAAATGATATCTATCAAACAAAAAATCACAGCAAAACAGTATCTTTCATGAGTAATTTGAGATTGAACGATAAACAACATTTTGTTCAACAGTACTTTCTTAAGTTCTGTATATACAACGCAGATGTGGATTGATTTAACTATATACTACAGACTATAGAATACCAGAGCGCAAATGCTGTAATGTCTCGTCTGCTTTACTTATGATAGTTAATTTTTGGAACGTCTATCATATCAAGGGTTTTACTAGAAGTGTCAAATGCGCTTAATGTGCTTAATATATTTGTGTTCATCTGATGAGTTAAGCCTTTTCAATTGATTTTTATGGTTCGTTCTTATGTTATACTGTTATACCACGGTCTCAGGTTAGGGGAGGGTTGGGATCCCGCTAACATGTCTAACCCCGCCACATTATTTATGTATGTACCTGTCCAAAGTCAGGAGCCTGTAATTCAGTGGTTGTCGTTTGTTTATGTGTTACATATTTGTTTTTCGTTCATCTTTTTTTATACAAATAAGGCAGTTAGTTTTCTCGTTTGAATTGTTTTACATTGTCATATCGGGGTCTTTATAGCTGACTATGCGGTACGGGCTTTGCTCATTGTTGAAGGCCGTGCGGTGACCTATAGTTGTTAATGTCTGTGTCATTTTTGTCTCTTGTGGATAGTTGTCTCTTTGGCAATCATACCACATCTTCTTTTTTTTTAAATCATGATTGTCAATATTTCATAAAAGGAGTGCAAGGTCAGATGAACCATGACGTACAGATCTCTACAAATATACTGTAGACCAAATACATGTGTTCCGATCCTTACAGTGCCTTAGAAACTGACAAATGTAAAAGTTATGCTTGGCCAATTAATTCGAAACATAAGGTCAAATTTTAAAGTATATGAACCCTGACCGACAGCCAGACATAGACATCTTACTATCCTTCAATATATCTAATACAATTGACGTCATCATGGTCATATATGAAACGTGCAGACAGACATGTACACCATACACGAAATACCATGGCGCTATAGCATACAGGTATATATCCAAAAGGCTAGACAACATAAAACGAGCAATTGCCGAATGATGCATGATAATGAGTTCGATGTTATTTGAAACCTTGCAGAAGTCGAAAATGTACACCTCACAATCATAACAACAGACAGTTATCCTAACGCTTAACGAATCCGCGATACGGACTTGACCACAAAAATGAATCTTCATCCATGAAACAAGGCAAATTCGGGGTCAGGTGAATCCTGTCTGACGGACATGTAGTTTATAGGATCCAATATACAAAATGTGGGTATCCTATAACTCGTGATAAGTGAGTACTTCACATGACAATAAATAGCTTCATCCTACAATCACCCAACTATTTTACATTTCATTTTCTGAAAATATTAATACTTTGAAAAGCTTAAACCTATTGAGGATGTTGACCTATATAGCTTTTCGCAATACCAATAACAAATATTAATTATGATATAATTGAAGAATAATTTGAACGTCTTCGTAGCATCAGATCTTTCACGATCCTTTTCACGATCTTCAAAAATGCGGTACGTGATCTTTCACGATCCGAAAAATCAATTTTTGTGTAAATAGTTCTTTATTTACCAAGTTTCAGATTATGTTTATACAAAATAACTATGAGAACCATTTGATTAATTCAAATAGAATGCCCTTATTCGTATAAAAGTAGTTTTTCTAGTCGAATTTGTGAAAAAATCATGTTTGTTTACATTTTTTATGCCAGTGAAATGTCGAGAAGCAATCTGCCTTTTGTTGTTTTGTAATAACTATGTACTTTTAAAACTGGATATTCTCACATACTGATCATAATGTTGAACCATTTTGACAGACAGTTTTATTTTGTCGTAAATTTGTCTGTGTAATTAATTAAATTAGAATATGTATTGACCTTTCATATGTCTTCTCGATTAAATGTCTTTCACGATCCGTTACCAGAACTTTCACGATCATCTCTCAATACTTGACCGCCGTTAGATATTCTTTCACGATCATTTCTCTCGATAAACCGAATGACACCCGTGTCACTGTGAACTTTAATGAAAGTCCATATCTGTTTCCGTAAGTTTTAAAATTGATGAAAATGTTTCTTTTTATACATGTAAGTAAATAGTATAAATCCAGAGCAAAGTACATCTGCAATAAGTAGATCATTTAAAAATGTACTGCTTTGTATCAATCTAACAAGTTGAGCCCTTTTCAACTGATTTTTATACTTGGTTCTTATTTTGTTCTATTACACCACTGTCCAAGGTTAGAGGAGGATTGGCACGCCTTTAAACTAGTTAAACCCCGCCACGTTCTGCATTTGTATGTCCAAATTCAGCGGTATGTAATATTTGTTTTTCGTTCATAATTTTGTACATACATCTGGCCGTTAGTTTTCTTGTTTGATTTGTTTTCGTTTGTCATAGCTAACTATATATACGGTATAATGTTTTACACGTTGTTGAAAGTTGTATACGGTGGCCTATAGTTGTTTATGTTTGTCTATTGTGAAGAATTGTCTGATTGGCAATCATACCACATTTTATATTTTTTATACATGTAGCCATTATGAAAAAGAAATGAAAAGAATAGTTTGAACTCCCTCAGGCAAAGTTAGCCTTGAATGTATTTAGCTATTATGTTTAGGTCCTTGAAAGTTATAACTATAGCTCTGCAACTGTTCTGTTCCTATACACCCTTGGCATTGGAATATTAGGCTTTAAACGTTCCTAGTGGAATTAAATCGAAATCGCGGAAATGTAGAGCGTGGTTAAAGGTAAGTAAACTGTTGTCGGATAAATGTTTGTAAAAAGTTTTATGACTGGAGAATTTCAGGAAAGGTATCCAAAGTCATACATGTATGTACTCGGGGACAGGACGATTATCTTAGCCCTCCCCTTTTTTTTTCAAGATCCGTTATTTTTTTGTTTTTTGTTTTGTTTTAATTTTTATTATTTTAGCGTTTTTCTGTATATCATGAGATGTATTCTCGCCACTGATTAATGGCGGTTGGTGGAAAAATTCACTGGTAAAATATTTTGAGATTTCTGGGTTTTTTTTTACAGTTCCCATCTTATAAAATTCACCAAATTTTTATATTATAGTGGAAGAAACACTTTCTTCCGATCGATCAATTATATTTACAAACATGCATAAAAGCTGATTTACGTGTGTGCACATACATTGCATAACACGTGTTGACTACAAGCCGGTCATAATGGTAAATTTAGGCAAATTGAAAATTGACCTATCGATGGACAAAACTATATCCTCTTTCATCCCACCTATCAAAGCAAAGCAAGAGGACTGGTAAAGCAGCATTAAGCCTTTCCGAGCAAGTTGACCCAAACTTGTATGATGAACATGCTAAAATCATCAAATTCTACACACACCTTGACAAAGGCATGAAAATTGTATATACATTGTACATGCAACTGTAATATACAAGACTATTAAATATAATATATAAAAATAAACCAGAGTATACTGATTTGTATCAATATGTACAATATAATAGTCATTACGGTGAGGATGAATTCCCCGTCATTAATTTACCATCCACCATTTATTTTCTTGGGACTAAAAAGTTTTCTTCTTTTTATTTAAAGTCTTTACGTTTCATTTTTGTTACGAAACAGGAACATGATTTTTTTTCCAAACAGATGGCGGCAATTTTACAGTTCTTGTAAATCTTGTAATCTATAACGTTTAAATCCTTTACTTATTGTTAAGCTTCTAACATAAAAACGTATTGAAACAACACGTTGACGCAATTATGACTGCAAAATGGTGATGGTTGGATTGCAATTTTAACACCTATAAGTCGCACCATAGCGAAATCCAAAATATTTTTTTTTTATATTAGTAAAAGGCCGGCCATGAAGGTAATGCATCTTTTGTTTGTGCTTCTACATTCAGTCAGTATAGTTTTTTATTTGTAAATACAAATGATGAAGCAGCATTATGAAAATTGAACAACTAATGAATAATTATTCGGGTTTTTTTCCAAGATTCACAGTCAAAGCTAAAAGGTCCCAAAACTTCTTAGTCTATCAGTCAGTGTTCTTTAGATGTATTTATATTTGTATTCATCTGATAAGTTAATGTAAAGAAAGAAGATGCAGTGTGATTTCCAATGAGAAAACTCTTCACAAGAGACCAAAATGACACAGAAATAGCCTTTTTCAACTGATTGTTATAGTTTGTTCTTATGTTATACTATTACACTTGAGCAAGCTTAGGCAAGTGCCTATCATTTGTACCTAGTGGGCAAAAAAGCTTTGCCATAGGGAAAATTTAATGAACGAAAGAAGGGGATGGTAGGGTCACCCTACCCCAACTTTGGACCTCAAAAAAAAAAGTTCCGTAACTTTACCCACCTGGGTATTTGGGCCTAGGCAAGCTAAGGCAAGTGCCTATCATTTGTACCTAGTGGGCAAAAAAGCTTTGCCGTAGGGAAAATTTTATGAACGAAAGAAGGGGATGGTAGGGTCACCCTACCCCAACTTTGGACCTCAAAAAAAAAGTTCCGTTACTTTACCCACCTGGGTATGTGGGCCGAGGCAAGCTTACGCAAGTGCCTATCATTTGTACCTAGTGGGCAAAAAAGCTTTGCCGTAGGGAAAATTTTATGAACGAAAGAAGGGGGATGGTAGGGTCACCCTACCCCAACTTTGGACCTCAAAAAAAAAGTTCCGTAACTTTACCCACCTGGGTATGTGGGCCCAGGCAAGCTTAGGCAAGTGCCTATCATTTGTACCTAGTGGGCAAAAAAGCTTTGACGTAGGGAAAATTTTATGAACGAAAGAAGGGGGATGGTAGGGTCACCCTACCCAAACTTTGGACCTCAAAAAGAAAAGTTCCGTAACTTTACCCACCTGGGTATTTGGGCCCTGGCAAGCTTAGGCAAGTGCCTATCATTTGTACCTAGTGGGCAAAAAAGCTTTGCCGTAGGTAAAATTTTATGAACGAAAGAAGGGGGTGGTAGGGTCACCCTACCCCAACTTGGACCTCAAAAAAAAAAGTTCCGTAACTTTACCCACCTGGGTATTTGGGCCCAGGCAAGCTTAGGCAAATATTTATCATTTGTGTATAGTGGGCAAAAAAGCTTTGCCGTAACTATTTTTTTATGAATTAAAGAAGGAGGATGGTAAGGTCACCCTACCCCATCCGGGTCTTTGCCGTAGGGAAATGTTTACGGATTAAAGTTATTTTACATACTAGGTTTGATTCTAAATGAATTGTTGTTTAGATTAACCAAAATATTTATGTCAAATCGTTTTCGTTCTATTTGACGTAATTCGTGTAATCGTGTGTAACTCTTACACTTATCGCTCTTCTTATCGAAATGTAATAAAATTTAAATTACAAGAGTGACTATTTACTTTTGAATAATTACGTGAGCTAGCGATTTCTTTGGCGAAAAGTGAATATAATGGTTATCAGTTTTTCTTTTTAATCGTATAATTATATTAAGCTTGCAGATCTTATTGTTTCGCTACAGTAGTATAGTGTAACCTGTTGTTATCAATTGTTATTATTATTATACAGACAATAACCAATCCCTTATCAAAGAGAAAGAAGAAAGCTTTTTTTTTAAATTCCCGGCCTTAAAAAAGTTATTAAATACACAAATAAATTATTAAACTTTTCTGTGTTTAAATGGAATTGCATTTCATCTTCCTATTGGAAATCATTTGTCATCATATTTATAAGTACGTGTCGTGTTATTGCAAATCTTCGGTTTTTAGGCATGACTATGTGGGTACGTTTTCTTATTGTTCGCTGGCTTATTGTTCGCTAGCTTGATTCATCTTATTGTTCGCTGGCTTATTGTTCGCTAGCTTGAGTCTGGTACATTTAACCAAAAGAAAAAAAACAATTTAGTTAATAACCAGTTTAGTTAAATATAAAATCTTTGGTTTGTGATGGATTTACCTCTTAAGACCATAGCATTTAGACAACATTGGATTAAACCATCAAGTCTTTTTATATATATAATTTGAATAATTACAAATTTGAATTAGATAGGCAACATTAAAAACCATAACATGATTTACGAACAATTCATGCATACATACAGGAAGTTAAACCGAGCAATAAAATTAAAAAATAATTTAAAGGTAGCCTATCGAATGATCGCATTGACATCCTAACAATGTGTAAAGACAGCATCGGCAGGAGGGCGGCAATGAAGACACACATCGTATGAAAAAAAAGATCACAAACGTTTTAGCAGGCCATAATGACCCAAAACAAGATACGGTTGAAATTATGTGAAGTAAAAATCATAAAATGTTTTGGCAGGCAATGCTGACCCAAAACAAGACAGTTGTAATTATATGAAATAAAAATCATAAAATGTTTTGGCAGGCAATGCTGACCCAAAACAAGACAGTTGTAATTATATGAAATAAAGACCATAAAACGTTTTGGCAGGCAATGCTGACCCACAACAAGACAGTTGTAATTTTAAGAAATAAAAACATAAAATGTTTTGGCAAGCAATGCTGACCCAAAACAAGACAGTTGTAATTATATGAAATAAAGATCATAAATGTTTTGTCAGGTAATACTGACCCGCTACAGCTGAAGTATAAATTTCTGATACTAAATTTATTCTTTTTAGCTGTAAAATTCCATAAACGTATTTGACTTCAATCCTTGAATCACGGATACTAGTAGGACCATTCCATCCATGAACTGCGGCAGACGTCTTTGTTTGTTTTATTTTCTTTCCTCTAAAACTAAGTGCTGTATGTAAGTAACGAGAGTCCTGGACAATTAACGACATGGTGAAATAACAATAGGTGCTTTGAGCTTTCATTGTAACTAGGGTCCAGTTGTGTATCAAAATGCTGATCGAAGACGTATTTTGTAAATTTGTATTTATAAAACAGTCAAATTAGGCTTTGGTTAGTCAATGTTGATACGACTCGCACTTCTGGATCAAAATTTTAATCTCCAAATTAGGTATGTGTCATTAATGTCAGTGAAACAGCAACCAATCAATATTCGTATGTTTGTATTATCGGACTTAGGCATATATACCGCTGACAAATGAAAGTATATGTAAGTTGTTGATATCACGTTTTATTACACATGTCCTTCAATGGGGAAAGTTCTTTCGTAGATGAATACCATTCTTAGCGCTATTCGTCCATAGTTACAGTGTAAAGCATGAAATAAACAAACAAAACAAAGAATATAAAATAATGGATAAAATTAAATTCCCATTAAAAAACAAACTTGGTCTTACTCAAGGACCACAAACATAACGCATGTTAAGGAATAATATGCGATAATTAAATTATCATAGTTTCTCTTCAGCAAATAAAATTGGTTATATAAAGTATATAATAATGGATAAGTTGCGTTCTAAATAAACTCATCATAGATACCAGGACTAAATTAAGTATATACGCCAGACGCGCGTTTCGTCTACAAAAGACTCATCAGTGACGCTCGAATGCAAAAAAATTAAAAAGACCAAAGTAGATTTTATGAATTGTAAATGGTTTTTCGTCTAATATGAAATAGCTGGGATGTAAAATAGTTATCCCACTCGGACTTGGCGTGTCAGTGTTTAGATCACCATCTGGCCTCCGGCCATCGGGGTGATCTTATACTGACACACCGCGTCATCGTGGGATAACTATTAGGGAGCTACCATTTGATTTTTAGGGGGGGGGGGGGGGGGGGGGGGCTGTGATGAAATTTGAAAAAAAATAGGCAGGACAGGAGTTTTAAGTAAAAATAAAAAGGCAGGATGACAATTTGTGTAAAAAAAGTCAGGATAAACTATTTAAAAAAAGGCAGGACCGAATAGAGTAAAAAATAAAAAGGCAGGACAGAGATTACAACTAAAACAAAAGCAGGACAAAATTTTTTATCCTAGCCCCACCCCCCCCCCCCCCCTCCCCCCCCCCCCCCCCCCCTAAAAATCAAATGGTAGCTCCCTTACTGAACACATCTATTTGTGTTTAGAATTTATATCACTGGTGTTAAACTGATCACCTCAACTGCAGATTATCGTCGCTCCAAAAGAAGACAGTCCGGAATGCGGTTCGATAAAATTGTTCCCCTAAGACAGTCCCCGGGCTTGTTTATTACGCTCTCCTGTCAAATCATGTAATTTCGCTGCCTCCAATGGTAGACGCGACAACGATGGGTGTCGTCAGGACAGGTACGACTAAAGGAATCAGCTAGGAATTAGACGATACCCATGGGTATAGGTGCGTTGTTTAATAGTTGTTGCTTTAGGATAAATGCATGTTTTAGATTTATTTATAATCAGGAATAGCTGGCAGGGACAGAAACGTGTTGCTACGAGAACCCGGAACCCGATGGTAGAAATTTTTTTTTTAAATCCAGAGAAGATCGTTCTGAGTGTGCCACCTACAAATTCAAACATGTATTCAACCACAATGTCCCCTATCTATCTAATTTGTTTTCATAATTATGTGATATACGGCAAAAAAGGGTAGTAGTTTTTTGTGTCTTGTTGTTAAGCATTTCCAGGGGAGATAAAGTTATTTTTTACGGTGTGTTTGAAACTAGGTTTGTTACACTGTAACATTATATAATACACACTCATAAAGTTGCTTAAAAGTGCCTCTCGCACATATATGGAACGCCACAGCTGTCTTATGTGGTGCTCTGACATAACGTGATGTGGTTTGATCATTACTTGATGATATTTTGTTATTACGTAATATGGTTTTGACATTACTTAATGATGTTTTGATACTGCTCAATATGGTAACGTCATTACTTGATGATATTTTGATATTACATGATACGGTTAAGTAATAACTTGTTATGGTTTTGTCATTACTTTATGTGTTTTCAACATTATTTAATGTGATTATGTCGTTAGGCAATGTGGTTGTGCCATTAGGCAATGTGGTTTTAACATTACTTGATGTCTATACGGATTTACGTAATGCAGATGTTTCATTCCACGATGTGATTCTGTTATTTCGTAATGATGGTGGTTTTGTTTTTTATAAGGCTTAGACATTACACTGCACGATATGTGTATTCCCGTTGTTGATGTGGTTTTGCCATTCTTTGATGTGGTTATGTCATGGACGTCAAGTTGGTTACCTATTCCCTATTCCCTATTCGTTACCTATTCCCTATTCCCTATTCGTTACCTATTCGTTACCTATTCCCTATTCCCTATTCGTTACCTATTCCCTATTTCCCTATTCGTTACCTATTCGTTACCTATTCCCTATTCCCTATTCGTTACCTATTCGTTACTTATTCCCTATTCCCTATCGTTACCTATTCGTTACTTATTCCCTATTCCTTATTCGTTACTTATTCGATTTTTAATATCCTTCCCCCTTTTTAATTGTTTATACTCTTATATCTGGTAATAGTTCTAAATTTGTTGAGGTAAAATGATCTTTTTATGACCTATTTATATGTGTTTGTGCTTAACCGATCCTTTTACTTTATGTTCGATACTCATTTGTTCCTTATTTGATTTTTATACGTTCTACCTTTTAACTGCTTTGTGTCCGTATGTTTGAAGATGGATCTTGGTTCGAAGGGATGAAATCACCGTGTTAGCGCTTGCATAAAAAAAAAGATGTGGTATGATTGCCAATGAGACAACAACCCACAATAGACCAAAATGACACAGAAACTATCAACTATAGGTCAATGTACGGCCTTCAACAATGAGCATAGCCCAAACC
This sequence comes from Mytilus edulis, assembly GCA_019925275.1. Taxonomy (NCBI): domain Eukaryota; kingdom Metazoa; phylum Mollusca; class Bivalvia; order Mytilida; family Mytilidae; genus Mytilus; species Mytilus edulis. Next base: position 71,570,081 of record CM034361.1, on the reverse strand, counting down.
GTGTAGTCACCTATAAAAGGCCCAGATATGACAATTTCAAACAATTCAAACAACAAAACTAACGGCCGTATTTCATATACAAAAAAAATAAACGGAAAACAAATATGTAACACAAAAATAAACGATAACTACTTAATTTCAGGCTCTTGTCTAGGGACAGGCACATACTAACATAATGTGGTGGGGTTAAACATGTTAGCAGGTTGTACATTGTTTCGGAGCATGCTATTACCTTGTTTAATTCGTTCCATCACTCGCTTATAATTCGCTTATAATACGTGTATCATACGTTGCACCTTTTAAAACATGATCTTCAATTGTTTTGTTGTCTCTAGTGGTAGATTTGGGTTCTTAGAGGTGATATAACTCTATAAGCGCATATGTACTCGTTCCAGCGCTCGGATAATACCCTGTTAAATATTCGTTACTTATTCGCTTTTAATACGTTTGTTGTACGTTGCACCTTTTAGAAAAGGATTTTCAATTGTGTTCATATCTCTGGTGGTAATAATGTGTTCTTATAGATGAAATATCCCTATTGGCGCGTATGTACCCGTTCCAGCGCTCGGATAATACCCTGTTACTTATTCGGTTCTTATTCGCTTTTAATGCGCGGGGTAAGTATACGTTGCACCTTGAAATAAATCGTTTTTTAATTGTGTTCATGTGTCTGGTGGTAACAATTTGTTCTTAGAGACGAAATGACCCTATTAGAGCGCATGTACCCGTTCCAGCGCTCGGTTAATACCCTGTTACCTATTCGTTACCTATTCGTTACCTATTCGTTACCTATTCACTTATAATACGTTTGTTGTACGTTGCACCTTTTAGAAATGGATTTTCACTTGTATTCATGTCTCTGGTGGTAACAATGTGTAATTAGAGATGAAATGACCCTATTAGCGTGCATGTACCCGTTCCAGCGCTCGGTTAATACCCTGTTACCTATTCGTTACCTATTCGTTACTTATTCGCTTTTAATACCTTTGTTGCACGTTTCACCTTTAAGAAACGGATTTTCAATTGTGTTCATATCTCTTGTGGTAATAATGTGTTCTTATAGATGAAATACCCCTATTAGCGCATATTACCCGTTCCAGCGCTCGGATAATACCCGGTTACTTATTCGTTCCTTATTCGCTTTTAATGCGCAGGGTATACGTTGCACCTTGAAATAAATCGTTTTTTAATTGTGTTCGTGTCTCTGGTGGTAACAATGTGTTCTAAGAGATGAAATGACCCTATTAGCGCGCGTGTACCCGTTCCAGCGCTCGGTTAATACCCTGTTACCTATTCGTTACCTATTCACTTATAATACGTTTGTTGTACGTCGCACCTTTTAGAAAAGGATTTTCACTTGTGTTCATGTCTCAGGTGGTAACAATGTGTAATTAGAGATGAAATGACCCTATTAGTGTGCATGTACCCGTTCCAGCGCTCGGTTAATACCCTGTTACCTATTCGTTACCTATTCGTTACTTATTCGCTTTTAATACGTTTGTTGTACGTTGCACCTTTAAGAAACGGATTTTCAATTGTGTTCATATCTCTTGTGGTAATAATGTGTTCTTATAGATGAAATACCCCTATTACCGCATATTACCCGTTCCAGCGCTCGGATAATACCCGGTTACTTATTCGTTCCTTATTCGCTTTTAATGCGCAGGGTATACGTTGCACCTTGAAATAAATCGTTTTTTAATTGTGTTCGTGTCTCTGGTGGTAACAATGTGTTCTTAGAGATAAAATGACCCTATTAGAGCGCATGTACCCGTTCCAGCGCTCGGTTATTACCCTGTTACCTATTCGTTACCTATTCGTTACCTATTCACTTATAATACATTTGTTGTACGTTGCACCTTTTAGAAAAGGATTTTCAATTGTGTTCATGTCTCTGGTGGTAACAATGTGTTCTTAGAGATGAAATGACCCTATTAGCGCATATGTACCTGTTCCAGCGCTCGGTTAATACCCTGTTACCTATTCGTTACCTATTCGTTACTTATTCGCTTTAAATACGTTTGTTGTACGTTGCACCTTTTAGAAAAGGATTTTCACTTGTGTTCATGTCTCTGGTGGTAACAAGATGAAATGACCCTAATAGCGTGCATGTACCCGTTCCAGCGCTCGGTTATTACCCTGTTACCTATTCGTTACCTATTCGTTACCTATTCACTTATAATACATTTGTTGTACGTTGCACCTTTTAGAAAAGGATTTTCAATTGTGTCCATGTCTCTGGTGGTAACAATGTGTTCTTAGAGATGAAATGACCCTATTAGCGCGCATATACCCGTTCCATCGCTCGGTTAATACCCTGTTACCTATTCGTTACCTATGCGTTACCTATTCGTTACCTATTCACTTATAATACGTTTGTTGTACGTTGCACCTTTTAGAAAAGGATTTTCAATTGTGTTCATATCTCTGGTGGTAACAATGTGTTCTTAGTGATGAAATGACCCTATTGCGCATATGTACCCGTTCCAGCGCTCGGTTAATACCCTGTTACCTATTCGTTACCTATTCGTTACTTATTCGCTTTATATACGTTTGTTGTACGTTGCACTTTTAAGAAAAGGATTTTCACTTGTGTTCATGTCTCTGGTGGTAACAATGTGTAATTAGAGATGAAATGACCCTATTAGCGTGCATGTATCCGTTCCAGCGCTCGGTTAATACCCTGTTACCTATTCGTTACATATTCGTTACCTATTCACTTATAATACGTTTGTTGTACGTTGCACCTTTTAGAAAGTGTCCATGTCTCTGGTGGTAACAATGTGTTCTTAGAGATGAAATGACTCTATTAGCGCGCATGTACCCGTTCCATCGCTCGGTTAATACGCTGTAACCTATTCGTTACCTATTCGTTACCTATCTGTTACCTATTCGTTACCTTTTCTATTATAATACGTTTGTTGTACGTTGCACCTTTTAGAAAAGGATTTTCAATTGTGTTCATGTCACTGGTGGCAACAATGTGTTCTTAGGGATGAAATGACCCTATTAGCGCGTATGTACCCGTTCCAGCGCTCAGTTAATACCCTGTTACTTATTCGTTACTTATTCGGCTATAATACGTTTGTTATAAGTTGCAACTTTTAGAAAAGGATTTTCAATTGTGTCCATGTCTCTGGTGGTAATAATGTGTTCTTAGAGATGAAATGACCCTATTAGCGCGTATGTACCCGTTCCAGCGCTCGGTTAATACCTTTTTACTTATTCGCTGATAATACGTTTGTTGTACGTTGCACCTTTTAGAAAAGAATTTTCAATTGTGTTGATGTTTCTGGTGGTAACAATGTGTTTAGAGATACAATGACCCTATGAGTGTGCATCTACCTGTTCCAGCGCTCGGTTATTACCCTGTTACCTATTCGTTACCTATTCGTTACCTATTCACTTATAATACATTTGTTGTACGTTGCACCTTTTAGAAAAGGATTTTCAATTGTGTCCATGTCTCTGGTGGTAACAATGTGTTCTTAGAGATGAAATGACCCTATTAGCGCGCATGTACCCGTTCCATCGCTCGGTTAATACCCTGTTACCTATGCGTTACCTATTCGTTACCTATTCACTTATAATACGTTTGTTGTACGTTGCACCTTTTAGAAAAGGATTTTCAATTGTGTTCATGTCTCTGGTGGTAACAATGTGTTCTTAGTGATGAAATGACCCTATTAGCGCATAGAAACGCATGGAACGGGTACACGCGCGCTAATAGGGTAATTTCATCTCTAAGAACACATTGTTACCACCAGAGACACGAACACAATTAAAAAACGATTTATTACAAGGTGCAACGTATACCCTGCGCATTAAAAGCGAATAAGGAACGAATAAGTAACCGGGTATTATCCGAGCGCTGGAACGGGTAATATGCGCTAATAGGGGTATTTCATCTATAAGAACACATTATTACCACAAGAGATATGAACACAATTGAAAATCCGTTTCTTAAAGGTGCAACGTACAACAAACGTATTTAAAGCGAATAAGTAACGAATAGGTAACGAATAGGTAACAGGGTATTAACCGAGCGCTGGAACGGGTACATGCACGCTAATAGGGTAATTTCATCTCTAATTACACATTGTTACCACCAGAGACATGAACACAAGTGAAAATCCTTTCCTAGAAGGTGCAACGTACAACAAACGTATTATAAGTGAATAGGTAACGAATAGGTAACAGGGTATTAACCGAGCGCTGGAACGGGTACATGCGCTCTAATAGGGTCATTTCGTCTCTAAGAACACATTGTTACCACCAGAGACATGAACACAATTAAAAAACGATTTATTTCAAGGTGCAACGTATACTTACCCCACGCATTAAAAGCGAATAAGGAACGAATAAGTAACAGGGCATTATCCGAGCGCTGGAACGGGTACATACGCGCTAATAGGGATATTTCATCTATAAGAACACATTATTACCACCAGAGATATGAACACAATTGAAAATCCTTTTCTAAAAGGGGCAACGTACAACAAACGTATTAAAATCGAATAAGTAACGAATATTTAACAGGGTATTATCCGAGCGCTGGAACGGGTACATATGCGCTTATAGAGTTATATCACCTCTAAGAACCCAAATCTACCACCAGAGACATCAAAACAATTGAAAATCATGGTTTAAAAGGTGCAACGTATGATACACGTATTATAAGCGAATTATAAGCGAGTGATGGAACGAATTAAACAAGGTAATAGCATGTTCCGAAACGATGTACACCCTGCTAACATGTTTAACCCCACCACATTATGTTAGTATATGCCTGTCCCTAGACAAGAGCCTGAAATTAAGTAGTTATCGTTTGTTTTTGTGTTACATATTTGTTTTCCGTTTATTTTTTTGTATATGAAATACGGCCGTTAGTTTTGTTGTTTGAATTGTTTGAAATTGTCGTATCTGGGCCTTTTATAGGTGACTACACGGTTTGGGCTATGCTCATTGTTGAAGGCCGTACATTGACCTATAGTTGAGAGTTTCTGTGTCATTTTGGTCTATTGTGGGTTGTTGTCTCATTGGCAATCATACCACATCTTTTTTTATGCAAGCGCTAACACGGTGATTTCATCCCTTCGAACCAAGATCCATCTTCAAACATACGGACAAAAAGCAGTTAAAAGGTAGAACGTATAAAAATCAAATAAAGAACAAATGAGTATCGAACATAAAGTAAAAGGATCGGTTGAGCACAAACACATATAAATAGGTCATAAAAAGATCATTTTACCTCAACAAATTTAGAACTATTACCAGATATAAGAGTATAAACAATTAAAAAGGGAGAAGGATATTAAAAATCGAATAAGTAACGAATAAGGAATAGGGAATAAGTAACGAATAGGTAACGATAAGGAATAGGGAATAAGTAACGAATAGGTAACGAATAGGGAATAGGGAATAGGTAACGAATAGGTAACGAATAGGGAATAGGGAATAGGTAACGAATAGGGAATAGGGAATAGGTAACGAATAGGTAACGAATAGGGAATAGGGAATAGGTAACGAATAGGTAACGAATAGGGAATAGGGAATAGGTAACGAATAGGTAACGAATAGGGAATAGGGAATAGGTAACGAATAGGTAACGAATAGGGAATAGGTAACGAATAGGTAACGAATGGGGAATAGGGAATAGGTAACGAATAGGGAATAGGGAATAGGTAACCAACTTGACGTCCATATTACTTGAAACACATTTAACCGCCATATTTTCAAAATTGAAGAAGTTTTAAGACATTGCAGATTTGAACGCCTTATACCAGTTTTCCAAAGGGAACAAATTTCTCCTAACCTAGTTTGTAAACTGTCTTCCTTTGAATTGCAATGTTTGGGAATGTCTAATAGCCAAGAAATGATGAAATTGAGAACATATTGTATAAAGTATAGTAATGTGCAACCAGAAAGATTGCGACGTGGAGAAGCTGGGCCACCTGTTTACGAGATTCCAAAAGAAATCATTGCATCACTCATCGAAACTGGGTTTAAAATAAGTGAAATCGCTAAATTGCTGTCAGTATCGGAAAGTACCGTGTACAGGCGAATGCGAATGCGAATGTATAACATCAGCAAAGTAAATTTTACTAATATAAATGACAATGAATTGCAACGTGAAATAAATGATCTGCTAACTAATTTCCCAAGATGTGGTGAGAATATGTTGCAGCAAATGCTAAAACAGAAAGATATATGGGTAAGTTACGTATAGAATGCGTTATGACATGTAAAATCAAAACAAAATAAATAAAAACAGTCCTAACGCAAACAAATATGATTTTTTAGGCTAAGACAAAATGCTGCCAGGGAACGCTCAAATCCTTATTTCACAGACTATTTTTTGGGGTCAGTATTTTAATTGATTCCTTAAATTTTAATATATTTTCAAAGGGATTGTTGCATGCAATATAACTTTTATTTTCCGGGTTTTTGTCTTGCCATACTTGACATAGGTGTTGCTTTTCCGGCGTTGTCGTTGGTGGCAACAACTGCTCAGTTTCTGTTCCTGTCAGTATGATAGGAAGTGAATTTAGTACTTGTTATAGATCAATGATTATTTTCTCTAAAGTTGTTTAAAACTTTGGATTAATGCGCAATTTTCTAGTTAAGTTAAGCTAAAATTTGACAGGAACTACTTGCGATAGCTCAATGATAATTATTCTCTGTAAATTGCATTACTATCGGTGAAGGGACTAAACTGAGGTCCTGTTCCCCAGGTCATGGTCCAGTGTCTCTTAATTAACTAGCAATGTTGCTGTCCATCAGATGGTCTCCTTCCGAATGTTCAGAGGGTAGACGAGACATATCTCTATGTCGACAGTTTATTTTTATATATATTTTAGTTATTGTACGATGAGTTTAGATAGAATATGCGTCTGGTAACTCGTGACTGTCTGGTAAAAGTACTAGTATTTCAAAACAGTTCAACGGGGCGTCGGCGTCAAAATATAATAAAAACGTCGCTGGAAGTGTTGAAACACCAATACAAATTATCGCATGCTTTATATCTATATGAAGATAATTTCGTTAGAATTTATAAATTTTATTATTCAAACTGTAGCAAGGGCTCAAAAACAAGGCAGGTGCTGCACAGAGGCGGATTAAGGGGTGGCAGGGGGGCCCGGTTGGTTGCTTATATAGGGAATCACTGAAGCGTGACTGGAGCGGCCCCCCTCTTAGGTCAGTCAGTGGGCCCCCACTTATGAAAATTTCTTGATCCGCCACTGCTGCATGTGAGCTCTGTCATCATTCGGCTCCACTGAAAACATTTGGACAAATCTTTAATGGAATGGTCCGTATATAGATTTACCATTAAAAGATTTGTTCCGAAGTTCCATACTCAAACTAACTACCGTTTTTAGGACTTTTGGTTGGACCTGTCGAAAACTAAGTCCAAACGTAAAAGGACACCCTAATTTTAATGTTACCGGGCCCGTAAATTGATATACTTTCCGTGTAATGTTATCAATCCTTTAAATAAACTTATTCTAAAAGATACCAATTCAACACTGTAGTTAGATCTTTATGTATATATATATACGAGTCTAAATTGAAAACTACGTTCAAACCTATGATTGCGTTGGATAAAAACCGCAATTTTTATACGTGTGCATGTCAAACAAATTTCGTTGTAGAAGGGTCTAAAAACAGCACAAACAACATTTTCCAAAAGACCAAAAAAGTGAAAAAGTATATTTAAACAAAACGCATTTGACTAACAGGTCGAACAACTGATGTTCTTAAACCCTGTTGACTGCCATTGACGATTGCCAAATAAAATTGATCACAAGATGTAACAAAATGGATCTGAATATAAATTTAATACGTCACAGAAAAAAAAATTGTTAACTTGTGGCTACGATGTTGTACCACAAACATTCGGTGTCAATATTTCTCTAGTACACCAGATCTAGATTTCGACAATACAGTATATGTCTCTTCAGTGATGTTAGGGATCGAAACGGTATTTGGAAGGCCATATAATTTACTCTCAATTTAAGATTGACTCTTGAATTTTAAGAGACAATATAGGATGAACGGATCATATAAACCGGAGGGAAAATATGATACATGCCCAAACAAAAAATATAAACGAGTCTAAATTGAAAACTACGTTCAAACCTATGATTGCGTTGGATAAAAACCGCAATTTTTATACGTGTGCATGTCAAACAAATTTCGTTGTAGAAGGGTCTAAAAACAGCACAAACAACATTTTCCAAAAGACCAAAAAAGTGAAAAAGTATATTTAAACAAAACGCATTTGACTAACAGGTCGAACAACTGATGTTCTTAAACCCTGTTGACTGCCATTGACGATTGCCAAATAAAATTGATCACAAGATGTAACAAAATGGATCTGAATATAAATTTAATACGTCACAGAAAAAAAAATTGTTAACTTGTGGCTACGATGTTGTACCACAAACATTCGGTGTCAATATTTCTCTAGTACACCAGATCTAGATTTCGACAATATATGTCTCTTCAGTGATGTTAGGAATCGAAACGGTATTTGGAAGGCCATATAATTTACTCTCAATTTAAGATTGACTCTTGAATTTTAAGAGACAATATAGGATGAACGGATCATATAAACCGGAGGGAAAATATGATACATGCCCAAACAAAAAATATAAACGAGTCTAAATTGAAAACTACGTTCAAACCTATGATTGCGTTGGATAAAAACCGCAATTTTTATACGTGTGCATGTCAAACAAATTTCGTTGTAGAAGGGTCTAAAAACAGCACAAACAACATTTTCCAAAAGACCAAAAAAGTGAAAAAGTATATTTAAACAAAACGCATTTGACTAACAGGTCGAACAACTGATGTTCTTAAACCCTGTTGACTGCCATTGACGATTGCCAAATAAAATTGATCACAAGATGTAACAAAATGGATCTGAATATAAATTTAATACGTCACAGAAAAAAAAAATTGTTAACTTGTGGCTACGATGTTGTACCACAAACATTCGGTGTCAATATTTCTCTAGTACACCAGATCTAGATTTCGACAATACAGTATATGTCTCTTCAGTGATGTTAGGGATCGAAACGGTATTTGGAAGGCCATATAATTTACTCTCAATTTAAGATTGACTCTTGAATTTTAAGAGACAATTTAGGATGAACGGATCATATAAACCGGAGGGAAAATATGATACATGCCCAAACAAAAAATATAAACGAGTCTAAATTGAAAACTACGTTCAAACCTATGATTGCGTTGGATAAAAACCGCAATTTTTATACGTGTGCATGTCAAACAAATTTCGTTGTAGAAGGGTCTAAAAACAGCACAATATATATATATATAGCCCAGGTGATCGTGTGCAGGGGCGGATCCAGCCATTTTAAAAAGGAGGGGTTCCCAACCCAGAGAAAAAAGGGGGGTTCCAACTATATGCTCCAATTCAAATGCACAGATCGTCCAAAAAAGGGGGGTTCCAACCCCTGGATCCGCCAATGGTGTGGTCTAGCAGGACGGCTACAGTGCAGGCGATTTGGTGTCATGATATCTCAGTTGGATGGGTTCGAAACCCTGCGAGGGAAGAACAGTAAATTTACAGATCTAACATTGTTGGGTTTATGTTAAGACGATATATATATATATATATATATAACTCGTCTAAACATCAACCCAACAATGTTAGATCTGTAAATTTGCTTTCGCAAATTTTTGGTTCTTCCCTATACAACTCGTCTAAACATCAACCCAACAATGTTAGATCTGTAAATTTGCTTTCGCAAATTTTTGGTTCTTCCCTCGCCGGGATTCGAACCCATGCTACTGTGATATCGTGACACCAAATCGCCTGCACTGCAGCCGTCCCGCTAGACCACACGACCACCTGGGCTCTCAAAAAAAGAGCTTTCGCTGGCCGTGTGTTACCTTTCCTCGTCAGTTTTAATCTAGCGGCGTACTACAGTACATGATATATAAGGCATGAAGATGTTATTGTTACAGATCAGCTAAATTATCTATAGTAAAGGATCCTACAAATTAATGTAATATACAGTCACAGAAAATAATTATATTTATAAGTACGTCTGAGTCAGTGACAACTCTACAACAGATGTATCCATCGGATCACCATCAATGATGGTGATACATGGCTGTGTACATAATGTATATACAACTCGTCTAAACATCAACCCAACAATGTTAGATCTGTAAATTTGCTTTCGCAAATTTTTGGTTCTTCCCTTCGCCGGGATTCGAACCCATGCTACTGTGATATCGTGACACCAAATCGCCTGCACTGCAGCCGTCCAGCTAGACCACACGACCACCTGGGCTCTCAAAAAAAGAGCTTTCGCTGGCCGTGTGTTACCTTTCCTCGTCAGTTTTAATCTAGCGGCGTACTACAGTACATGATATATAAGGCATGAAGATGTTATTGTTACAGATCAGCTAAATTATCTATAGTAAAGGATCCTACAAATTAATGTTATATACAGTCACAGAAAATAATTATATTTATAAGTACGTCTGAGTCAGTGACAACTCTACAACAGATGTATCCATCGATGGTGATACATGGCTGTGTACATAATGTATATACAACTCGTCTAAACATCAACCCAACAATGTTAGATCTGTAAATTTGCTTTCGCAAATTTTTGGTTCTTCCCTCGCCGGGATTCGAACCCATGCTACTGTGATATCGTGACACCAAATCGCCTGCACTGCAGCCGTCCCGCTAGACCACACGACCACCTGGGCTCTCAAAAAAAGAGCTTTCGCTGGCCGTGTGTTACCTTTCCTCGTCAGTTTTAATCTAGCGGCGTACTACAGTACATGATATATAAGGCATGAAGATGTTATTGTTACAGATCAGCTAAATTATCTATAGTAAAGGATCCTACAAATTAATGTAATATACAGTCACAGAAAATAATTATATTTATAAGTACGTCTGAGTCAGTGACAACTCTACAACAGATGTATCCATCGGATCGCCATCAATGATGGTGATACATGGTTGTGTACATAATGTATATACAACTCGTCTAAACATCAACCCAACAATGTTAGAACTGTATATTTGCTTTCGCAAATTTTTGGTTCTTCCCTCGCCGGGATTCGAACCCATGCTACTGTAATATCGTGACACCAAATCGCCTGCACTGCAGCCGTCCCGCTAGACCACACGACCACCTGGGCTCTCAAAAAAAGAGCTTTCGCTGGCCGTGTGTTACCTTTCCACGTCAGTTTTAATCTAGCGGCGTACTGCAGTACATGATATATAAGGCATGAAGATGTTATTGTTACAGATCAGCTAAATTATCTATAGTAAAGGATCCTACAAATGAATGTAAGATACAGTAACAGAAAATAATTATATTTATAAGTACGTCTGAGTCAGTGACAACCCTACAACAGATGTATCCATCGGATCGCCATCAATGATGGTGATACATGGCTGTGTACATAATGTATATACAACTCGTCTAAACATCAACCCAACAATGTTAGAACTGTAAATTTGCTTTCGCAAATTTTTGGTTCTTCCCTCGCCGCGATTCGAACCCATGCTACTGTAATATCGTGACACCAAATTGCCTGCACTGCAGCCGTCCCGCTAGACCACACGACCACCTGGGCTCTCAAAAAAAGAGCTTTCGCTGGCCGTGTGTTACCAGCGAAAGCTGGTAACACAAAAAAACTAAATCTACTTCAAATAATCAAAATTTACAAAGATCTCTATTTCTGCCAGTTCATTAATTTCCCGTGTGTTATATATATATTTGTTTTAATCGGTAAAAACATTGATTTTGTTATAAATAAATTCAAACCCACCTGAATGCTATTGTTGTACACATATGTGTGTACATTCACGATCCTACAATCTGACAATACCTTTAATTTAGCATTACACAAAGCCATGTTTTTCTCTGAGTGTTTATGAAGTTTTTAGACTAAACTCATTAGATCTATACAGATTGATATTTTAGTCTATAGATTCATGATTTTTGTAACTAGCTTTGAACAAGCTTTCAGGAACTGCAAGTTTTCTCATATCTGTACTTTGTGTTTTGTGTACTTTTGGTATGATTTTTTTTATACTTTGTATCGCCTGATCTGGTGAGTTAATCCCTTTCAACATATATTTTTTAATTCAGGTTCTTATGGTGTGCTGTTACACCTCTGTCCCAGGTTAGGGAGAGGGTTTGTTAAGTTTATCTCCTCATCGTATCATCATATGATAGGTAAATGTGTGAATTTTCGATTTTCAGTGTCGTCAGGGATCAAACATGTAATCATGCCATCCTTTCATTATTTTTTTAAATACTATCCAATGGTCGGAACTACGGAAGCGTATTAGCGCCACACATTTTTTTTTTATTTTTCTTCCTATGTTTGCGTTATAACGCAAACCTTTACGTTATAACGCAAACCTTTGCGATATAACGCAAACCTTTGCGATATAACGCAAACCTTTGCGTCACAACGCAAACCTTTGCGTTATAACGCAAACATCTTTATTTCAATTATTCATTAGGTTTTGTATACATGTCCGTCTGTCATTCATTTCGGATGTGGTTTACTAGTAGATAAAAAAAGAAACATACATACAAGGCCAAATCATTATAATGAATATGCATAGGAATAATGGAATAATTGAAGTGTAATTATACATAAATTAAGACTGATTTGTGCATCAGAAAAGTATATAATTTAACAAGAAAATAGATATAGTTTAGTATTTAGTCATATTAAAATTGAAAGATCAAAAATAATGTCATACAATTATGAAACCTCCAAGTCAAATAGACAAAATGATCTTTCTGCTTTAAAATGAATTATTAATAAGGAAACATTTTTTTTAAATCTCAGAATATGATCAAGATTCTTTGATAGAAAGTCATTGAATTTTCATTTCAATATAATGAAGTGTTTTTAAGATGCTTTAGTAGCAATTTGAATAGAGAGAACATAATTTTATTAATAAAACATCTTCATTCTATACATTTATTGCCAAAGGGTAGCTTGTTTGAATGTTACCTACTTTACACAGTTCTCAAACGAGAGCTTACTTTGGAAGTATATTTATATTCGGTTATAGCTATATTAGCAGAGTTGATTTTTTTCTTAGGTATAACCTCAATTTACTCAATTTTCTTTGTAATATATATACTAGTAGTAACTTGGATATCGTTTTTGGGGACCTTTATAGTTTGTTGTTTAGTGTGAGCCAATGCTCCGTGTTGCAGACCGTAATTCGGCCTATGATGGTTTACTTTTACGAATAGTGACTTAGATGGAGAGTTTTCTTATTGGCACTCATACCACATCTTCTTATATTATTCTGCTCATTATTAGTCATTGATCTAATTATTCAAGCAGTTTACTTTGCAATTACTACAAAGGTGATAAATGTTATTATATACAGCCTCCTCCATTAATAACTACTGTTTCCTTTGAATCTTAAATAAGAAATAAGATAAAACAAATGTTTGCGTTATAACGCAAAGGTTTGCGTTATATCGCAAAGGTTTAATAATAATGTCGTACTTGACTTTCAGCCTATGTCATCTGGACTTTAGCTGGCCTGGTAAAAACGAAGAATTCCAAAATAACTATATTTTATTACAACTGAGATCTCATGGCAACTCTATAATACAATTTCATATAAATGCATACAATATATTTCACAATATTTATAGTTCATCATATATAGATAATGTCAAGCTGTAATATATTAAATGTTTCTTGCTATTACGTAATACGCAAATATTTCTGTTCTGGAGATCAATCCTGCATCGGTACGATTTCAATATACATGAAACAACAAATATTTTCTTTGTGTTCTGTTGCGTTGTCAAGGTAAACCAAAGTGACAAACAAAGATGTCTTTAAACTTCGTTGAATATTAAATATAACCAAATAACAGAATTTAACTTTACTACGAATAAATTATGCGTCAAATTCACAAATCTCCTGTAAACAAATTTGCATGTAATAATGAAAATTAATGAAATAAATAACATTTACGGAATTTATGTTTACTGTATATTTCACTTAAAAAATCATCTATTTAATCGTAATGTAATAAACTAAAAACGCTCATTTTAAATAAATAGAACTAAATAAATAAAACTTAATTAAAAGTAAATGTGAAATGTAATTTTCATAAAAGGAATGCTTTAAAATATTAATAATGAATTACCTGGTAAAAACGAAGAATTCCAAAATAACTATATTTTATTACAACTGAGATCTCATGGCAACTGACGAATAGCCCAAAACACTAGCTTAAAAAGGTCGTTGCTCACGTGCTTAGAGATCCCAGGTTTTCTTCGTTTTACCAATGAAAATTATCGTTACATAATTTCATAGCTGACCACAACATTTTAATTGGTCACTCATAATTTTGTCTTGTCAACCAAGCTGACACTTTAATCTAAATTATTGATTTTCGTATACCTATGTTGCGACAATCTTTGTAATTTTGACAATAGGCCTAATTGCCTACACTCTTTCTTTTATTCAAAATATAGCATGTATAATTAATGAATGAATAATTATCAATATTTGTCAAATATCTGTAAAATCTATTTTCTTCTAAATTGTCCACTTTTACAAATTCATTTTGAGAATAAAAAATAAAATATTTAATAAAAGAAAGTTTGCAAAGCTGTTATATTTCTTATTTTGCAAATTCGGAATTTCAAAATATATCTATAACATCTTCCCTCTGCCTTAATTGGCTTTGACCCCAAAGCCACATAACATCAACTACAAATATAAGACATATAAGATTAGAAAATCAAGTTAATCAATTTTATATACACTCATAAAATATATATACATTGTCACAAATATAATGTTCTATTGTTTTCTGCTATTGTTGTGTAAGGTAGTATGCTCATTGAGCCACATTAATAGGTGCTGAATAAATGCCATTTATGTTTGAAAAAAATATCGTGAGTTTGCTGAATTTAAGCCAATATATAAGATACTTTAAAAACTCATACTCTGCATTGCTGGACATGGGTATCGTGAAATCTGACATTTGACAGTTTACTCACTTTTGTCAATACAATGTTATAAATACAGTGAGGTTTAATAGTAAAATAGGATGGACACAGAGGCAGAATAAGGACTGGTACTGTAACACATGTACTATCCACGGAATTTTTGTTTTGTTTTGTGAAAACAAATTTAAATTTGGTTCTACACGCAGTTTGCCAAAAAAAAAAATCAACCAAACTAAACCAAATAAAATAGTCAGTTGAATATTAGCATTGTTGCTCAAAATTATAGAAGCAATGGCTCGGAAGGAAAAGCCGTCGCGGCTTGCAAAAATAAAAGAAGGTACAAACGCACATGTTGCTTTCTTTTGTACTGTAAAATAACAAGTGTTGAAGTAAATGTTCTTGCTTTGAACCACAAAAATATAAGAAAATTATCATATTATATACAAATAAATTAAACAAAAAACGTACTTCAACATTAGTCATGACTCTATGTAACTCTTCGTAAAAAACTGTCCACAATGTGTGTGTACTTTCTCTTTATGCTTTGGCTTTCAGTCTGTATCATTCAAGAAAATATTAACACCATAAAAAAAAACTGTCATCAGTGAAAAGTTTCTAAGTGTTATTTAACCTTAACATGTAAAAATGAAAAAAAAATGTGTGATGAGTTGTTAGATGAGCATGCGCATACTCTTAGCACTATTAGACAACAGATATACATCTGTCAAGGGTAACAAAACACCACAATTTTGAATAAATAATTTATGGTTTTTGAAAACAATCTAAAGTTCCTAAAAGATATAATCTCGAGAATAACACTATAAAAACAATTCAAAGACTTCAGCACTGGTGCAAAAGAAAAAAATGTGTATATGCTAATGTGCTTTATTATATATTTTCTTTTATTTCAAGGAATGAAAAATACTTTAAAAGTTTTGTGTGACTAGTTTTGCCGTATGCATGTTTTTCTCTTTCGTTTAGTCCCTGTATTTGTATGTGTGCTAAAATATACTCTGATTAAATGTTCTGAAACATATTCCTCTGGTTCCCATGTGGGTTTTGAGCCGTCCGCCCATTTTACAAGGAAATGTCGTTTACCTTGTAAGCGCTTTAACTTCAAAAGTTTTTCCGCTTTATAAAACTGATGATCTTCTACCTGATCATCATTACCATCAGTGGTTTCATTCTCCCTATTTTGTGCTTGAGGCACATTCTCATCACTTTGATCATGCTGATCTACCCTATCAGCATTATTAGCTTGATTTTGTACCACCTCATTGGGTTGCAGCTGATGATCTCTTGGATCCTTGTAAAGGATTATTTCTTTTGCATTGATCATCGATTTTACCTCTTTATTAGTGCTGCACATTCTCAATTTGTATGTGTACTTTGGTCCCAACTCAGTTATGTAATAAGGCCCTTCCCAGCAGGCACTCAACGTTTAATAAACGTTGAAATGAGGTTGAAATGTGATCAACGTATATTCAACGTTGAAACAACGTAACATTTTCAACGTTGAGGAATAAACCAACATTCAACGTTGAATTAACGTTGATCATTTCAACGTTGTAATTGGAACGTTGATTCAACATTGAATCAACGTTAACTTATTTACTCATAGTAGGCCTATATAAAAAAATCATTATCAAAAGGAAATACATGCATGTCTGTAGAAGTATATATTTATAAAGAAAAGAATGAAAAAGAGTTTTGGGTTTCACAAAACAGTATACTATTTCAACTTGAGTTTTGCGTCACCGTGACGGTATGAGAAAAAGGGGGGGGGGGGGTTAAGTCGTTTGATACTAAATTTCTAGGGAATAAGAAATATAATTGATTAATTTCATTTCACATAATTTTAATTTGAACATAAAGATAACATGTAAAGAAATTTAAAATAGTTCATTATCAACAATGATCGCGATTTTTTTCATTCATATTTTCGCGGGATTTGAACAGGAAGTTAGATTGCCCATGCGCATTATTCAAACACGCACCTTTCCTGTATTTGAAAAAGAACAACAAAGGATAATGTCGAAAGAGAAACTTCCCGTTTATCACGTATATTTATGGTATGTAGATGTTTGCATGTGGCTATCACGGTTTGTGATATTTATGAATTGTGTTTAGAAACTCTGAATTGGTATCATATTGCACAATTAGAGAAAATTATAACGTCGACATTGTATTCCAGAAAACAGATCAGAACACATGGAAGGGTCATCATATATAATTTCCTCCAATTATACTATTTCTAAGAGCACTTAATGTGGAAAGCATATTTAGTTTCATTTTAAAGTTTAGGTAAAGATTATTACAATTATTATGCTTAAAGATTCATATAAGAAAAAGGGGGGATAAGCAAGTGTTTACATTATTTTGCTCAGGTAAATTTCCCAACATGTTTACTTTATACTATATATGCAATTCTTTTAGTTTAACGTTAAGGCTTGGTAAACCACATACTTTTTGACGATCATATTACACGATGAATTTCAACTGGACAACAAAGTATTGAATTTGAACGATCATGGAAAATTGATACTTTTAGTCCATACTTTTATTGTTTTATTTTTACAAAAACAAGTCAGTCTGAGCCTTAACTGATCTTCAGGTGATCTCTAACTCTGTGTAATATGAGAAATGCATGTTTACATTAATGTGTACCTAACCTGGTTTTGAATGTTATAGCAGTCCATTATCTGATATCATGAACATGTATTATTTATTTTACAGAATCTTGTCAAACAGATCAATGGCTAAAAGGCATCAAGTGGAGCAAAATTAAAATTCAGTGTCTTTAAAATCATCAAAGGTAGGTTTTTTGTCTGTATATCTATATATCATTTGTGTTTTTTGTTTATTCTAATTTTGTTTACCTTACATATGATACAATATTATGTTTGTCTTTATATCTAACCCTATTTTAGGAAAGCTCTTTATTTTATGTTAATAGAATTGTGCAGTCATCAATAAAAAACGTCTTACTTAGGTAAAGTGTTTTCATTGTTATCAATAACATATAGTGAAACCCGCAGTCTTACAAAACTCAGGTTGAAGCTTGCAAAAAACTACTAATAGTAAACATTAATGTATATATTTTTATTAATGATTATATTATTACAATATGTGCTTTGTCATTATGGTTTTATTTATTTTCAATGCTTCTAGAAACAAATTGAAAGAGGCTCAAATTTGAAATATCTTTTCAGGACATACAATTTATATTTATTATATTATATATATAATATGATTTTTTCCAGAGTTTAAATATACTGCAAGAGTAAAAAGATGTCACTTGGAAATACATATTTGATAAAGACCTCTCCTGCTTAAAATTTACCGCTGAAAGATCCCGAGGTGGTGGAAGAATGATGACATGCAATAAGGACAAAAAGAGACAAATATAACAAATGAATTTATAAAATAAATCTTGTATCAAAAGAAATATCATTGTATTACTATTTTTGATATTATTGTTCCTGAGTAAATAAGTATTAATGTAATGGTTTATGAGGTTTACATAACATATATGTATATATAATCAAGGACCTTTGTTTTTGTGGATAGTTGTCTGGTTAGCAATCATGCAGCATCTTCTTATTTTCGTAAATATTGCGATCATCCTGAACACACATTGGATCTAATAATGTCTTCACTCTTCCTAGATATATATACTACTTTCAAGAAGCTTAAGGGTTTTACATTGGTTGGTCGTTTAATAAAAACTACTTTGAACTTGTGAGAATTGTTTTGTAGAACTATTCAACATCTTCTCTCCTTTCTGTGGTGTCAGGGAATAAAGTGCATGTCTTAGTTTTTATGCAAACTGTGCAAATTCATTGAATGATTTGTCTTTTTATAGCTATTCACAACAAGAAAAACTACAAGTAAGAATATATCAAAAATGATAGGTGTCCACTTATGAATTAAATAGATAATTATGTCTATAGTTATCGCTAAATACAAGTGGACACACACAATCATTTCAGCTATTCCTTTTGCCAACAGGATTTTAAGATATGACATTTATGGTCTAGATTTTTAAATTTGGACAAGCACCAAATGTTGTTTAAAGTAACAATTGATGTATTTATTTAGATGTCTTCCATTTAACTTATCTATTTTGTTCATATGTGTATTGGTGAGAGGGAAAAACATTAAAAAAAACATGTACACCCACACTGCCTGTTTACCATCTAACAAAAGCAAAAACTTGGAAAGCAGGTAAAAAATGTGGTGTTTGTAGCTTTATAATAAATTTCATTATTATACTTTCAACTACTATTCAACCTTGAATCAACGTTGAATGGATGTTGAAACTTCAACGTTGAAATGACAACGTTAATTCAAATTTTCAAAATCAAACATAAATTTGACATTGTTTCAACGTTGAGAAACAACCTTGTTTCAACGTTGAATCAACGTTGAGTGCCTGCTGGGTTTGTACTTATCTACCAATTTCGGTGAGCGACCGACGGGAACCACATGTTGTCGAAGTAAAACTAAATCCCTTACTTTAAATTGTGGAATTTTTGAATTTCGGTCGTATCGCTCTTTAGATTTTAAATGTTTTTCTAACATATTTTTAGTGGCAAGATCTTGTGTGATCTTTAAATTTGATAGAACTTCTTCCATTTGAAGCTTGGCATCTGATGACAAATTCTGTTTAGGTGTAACAGAAGTGTCAAAAGGTAGATTCATTTCTCTACCAAATAGCAAATGAAAGGGAGAAAACTCAGTTGATTGAGTTGAAGGAGAATTGCGTAAAGCCATTAAAATTCCGGGTAATTTATCGGGCCAATTATTTTGAGCCTTATCACAGTATGCTCTGAAAGACTTTATCAGAGTTGAGTTGCACCTTTCTACTAACCCATTTGTTTGAGGATGGTACGAGCTAGTATGATATCTTGTAACATCAAATATCTCACATAACGACAGAACTAAGTTATTCATGAAGCTTTTTCCACGATCACTAACCAAAAACCTTGCTGCGCCAAATCTAAGAGAAACCTCTTTGAACAAGACCTTTGCAACTTCAGAAGCCTCTTGTGTTTTCATAGCAAATGCTTCAACCCACTTACTACAACTATCAACCAAAACGAGCAAGTATGTTTCACCTTTGTTTGTCTTGCTCAGCTTTAAGAAATCCATATGCCATCGATCAAATGGACCTACCACTGGCAAAGGATTTAAAGGTGGATTTTTGCGTGTATGGTCAACCTTAATTCGTTGACACCTGTCACAAGAAAGAACATGGTCTTTGACTGTTTGGTGCATTTTTGGCCAAAAATATTTTTGTCTCAAAGCAGCCAAAACCCTGTCCAATCCTAAGTGTGCACCACCATAATTCAAGTCATGATAAGCTAGCAAAGCATGACGTCTGAGAGCTAATGGAAGACATAATTGTTTAATGTACTTTTCATCTGGACTCGTTTTAAACCTCTTTTGAAACCATTTATACAAAACACCATCACAAACCGAGTAATCTTGAGATTCTGCTAGAACTTTTTGTCGAACCTTTTCACTTTGAGGTAAAACGTCATTTTGCAAGTAATTAAACATATCCTGAAAATCTGAGTCAACTTGTTGTAACTGACCTACAGCAGGAATGTCCAACAACTCACTATTGACGACTTCAGGATCTAGAGGAGCAAGAAGTGTATAGTCTCCATAAAATAATTCGAGCTCTACACTCTCCAAGTCCTCGTCTCCTTTATTGTCTACCTCTAGATCTGTCTCACAAGCATTAACCTCAATTGTATCTGACAGAAACTCATTTGCATTTGCATTTGCAACAAACACTTTCACTGGCGATGTTTTATTTTCATCAGCCACTTCAGTATATGTGCGTCTGCTGAGAGCATCTGCCACCTCATTGTTTTTACCTGGTTTGTGAACGATATCAAAGTCGAAGTCTTGTAATTTAAGAGCCCAACGACCTAATTTACCGACTGCAACCTTTTGATCCATCAAGTATTTAAGAGCCTTGTGATCTGTGAAAATTCTGAATCGTCGAGTCAAATAAGCACGAAAATGTTTGACACCCTCTAGAACAGCTAAACATTCTTGTTCTGTGGTGCACCAGATTCGTTCTGCCCTAGACAAACTTCTACCTCCATAAGCTATGACATGCTCTCGACCTTGACTATCTAATTGACCTAGAACAAACCCAATTGCCGTACTACTAGCATCACAAGTTAGCATAAAAGGTTTGTTCATATCAGGATATGCCAAGATCGGTGCTGATAATAAAGCCTTTTTGAGCTTGTCAAAAGCTTCTTGACATAACGAAGTCCAATGAAATTTCTTTTCAAAATCCTTTCTCAATAAAGCATTCAAAGGAGAAGCAATGTTAGCAAAAGAATCAACGAACTTCCGATAGTAACTACACATGCCCAGAAAAGATTTAACCTGTTTTTGATTTTTAGGGACCGGAAATGAACTAACAGCATCCGTTTTAGATGGATCCACCTGAACTCCGTGTTTTGATAGGATGTGACCTAAGTATTTGACTTCTTTGACTGCAAACTCACATTTGGTTGGTTTCAATGTAAGATTTGCGTCTCGGAGTCTGTTAAATACTTGTTCTAGATGCCTAAGATGCTCCTCAAAAGTTTTACTAAAGATAAGAATGTCATCTACATAGACTAAAACAAATTTCCAATTCAACCCTCTGAGCACTTGAGTCATTATCATCTGAAAACTGACAGGAGAGTTTCTGAGACCGAAAGGTAAACGAAGCCATTCATAAACACCATTTCGTGTAATGAATGCAGATTTGTGCCTTGTTTCCTCGTCCATCTCAATTTGATGGAAGCCACTATAAAGATCAAGTGATGAGAATATATTTGCTTGTGATTCTCCTAATGTATCAAAGACACATTCAAGCCTAGGCAATGGAAAGGACATAGGAATTGTTTGTTTGTTGAGCAAACGATAATCACAACAAAATCTCCATTGCCCTGACTGTTTCTTTTTCACAAGAACCACGGGAGAATGGTACTCACTATTTGATGGCTTTATCAGGTTGTGTCGTTCCATCTCTTCGACATGTCTGCTAATTTCCTTTTCAACAGGCGGCGACTGGTGGTAGAATGGTCTTTTCACTGGTTTTGCGTCTCTGTATGTCTCTATTTTGTGTTTGTATATTTTTGAATGACCTAACTCTGAAAGACTTGTAGCGAAAACATCTCTATTACCATTCAAAAATGTAAAAAGCTTTTGTTTTTGCTCTTGTGTTAAGTCAGAATTCTTTAAATCAAAATCAATGCGTGTTTTCGTTTTGTTATTTTCTGTATCTATTGCATGTATGTTAGCATCATTTGTAGGTGCATCATTTAACTCTTGTATTGACTCTATTTCAATGTCTGACACAGTTGCTAAAACTTTACTTGCATGAATTGTAACTGATTTCTTTGTAGGGTTCAAAACTCTAATGACTGCTTTTCCTTTGTTAATTTTAACCAAACACTTTGCACTCATCAGATTTAAACCTTGTATTTCATCATTTGGTTCTAAAAGAACTATATCCCCTGAATTTCGTTTTGAAATTTTTATGCTAATATTAGTCTCATGTTGTGGGGGTATAGTTACAGTTAACAATGACCTTGCAAGTCCAGTATTAGCTTTTAAAGTGCAGATTTCTTGTTCATTGTCTTTAAAACATAATGTTTGTGTGTCAAAATCTATTTTAACTTTATGTGACAACATGAAATCTACTCCTATAATCAAAGAATGCTGAAGACCTTCGATTACATGTACGTACTGTTGAAATACAGTGCCTTTAAATGACAGTGGTAATAAAATTTTGCCTAATACCCGTGAACGTGTACCTCCAACACCTGTTATGTTAAAATACTCAGATTTGCAAAGCTTATTATCTTTAAAGGGCAATTTATTGAAAAAATCTGAGCTGCAACATGTAATTTGTGCGCCTGTGTCTACAAGGCTGTGCGTTTTTCTGCCTTGCACATCTACAACAGTAGTATTTTTATGCATAGATGTCGCCAAATTCACCTCTGCATAAGATCTGCCTTTGTGCCTATCCCCAGACTGACGCCAACGGATAGGCGCGAATCCCTAAAACCCACGTTTGTGAAAATTGTTATTATGATTATAAGTACCCCTATCATTTCTATATCTTTCTTGGCTTCTACTATTAATACAAACTCTACCAAAGTGACCTTGTTTTTTACATTTATGGCATATTTTATCAAAAGCAGGGCACCTTTTACTACGCTTACACAACGTACCGCAATTATAGCAGACTTTATCCTCCTCCCTGATGGTCTGTCTTGATTGTCGACTCTGTCCACTGTTGTAACCGCCGTCGTACTCTCTGTGTTGCTGGTTCTGCTGTTGATACTGCTGCTGATGCTGCTGCTGTTGATACTGCTGATGATGCTGCTGTTGTTGTTGCTGCTGCTGCTGCCCTGTTCCAATTGCCATCAACGTTGTACTCATATTCTCTAGCATCGTCTGAAGATTCGCTATAGATGCACCATGGTCTTCTGAATTTAGTTTGACAGCTCGCTCTGCTTGCAACGCTGCTTCTCTTACCTCCGTCAGTGTTAATGGTTGGGGAACTCTTGAGTAAACCTTCTCGCCAATTTTCCCATTAAGTGCTTGAATAACCATTCCGACCACGATGTTTTCTGGAATAACTGCACCCTTCATCTCTGTCTGTAACCGGACGAAAAAATCGTTCACCGTCTCATCCTGTAGTTGTTTGATTCGAAACAGCCCTACATCAAACATGGTACTTTGATTTGAAAACCTTTTCAGGAACTCCGCCTTCAGCTGTTGGATGTTGTTTTTCACCGTATCTGTTAAGCTGTTATACCACAACAATGGCGCACCTTTAGCTAACTTGAATGGAAAAGTTGAGCAAATATTATTCCCTACAATGTTGTTTAGCATACACCATTGCATGAAAAATGTCCACCACTGACCTGCTATTTCTTCCTCATTAAACTTGTCTAAAGTTATACCCCCTGGCATAATTACCGGTCTAACTGCTTCTGTGTTGTTGACAGTATTTGCTGTTGCAACTGTTGTACTTGTACTGGTTGACGCTGTTACCCCTGTGCGTGACGCTGTTGTTATTGTGCTTGACGCTGTTGTTATTGTGCTTGTTGCTGTTGTACCTGTGCTCGTATCTGCTGTGCCTGTAGCTCCAGTGTCTGTTTCTGTAGTTGTTGGTGCTGATCTTAAAAAGTAGTTACTACCGCTATTGAGTGGTGCAGGCATTTGTTCTGAATTCTCGGGGACTAGCCGGGATTTTTGGGTACCTCCTCCAAATGTCGTACTTGACTTTCAGCCTATGTCATCTGGACTTTAGCTGGCCTGGTAAAAACGAAGAATTCCAAAATAACTATATTTTATTACAACTGAGATCTCATGGCAACTCTATAATACAATTTCATATAAATGCATACAATATATTTCACAATATTTATAGTTCATCATATATAGATAATGTCAAGCTGTAATATATTAAATGTTTCTTGCTATTACGTAATACGCAAATATTTCTGTTCTGGAGATCAATCCTGCATCGGTACGATTTCAATATACATGAAACAACAAATATTTTCTTTGTGTTCTGTTGCGTTGTCAAGGTAAACCAAAGTGACAAACAAAGATGTCTTTAAACTTCGTTGAATATTAAATATAACCAAATAACAGAATTTAACTTTACTACGAATAAATTATGCGTCAAATTCACAAATCTCCTGTAAACAAATTTGCATGTAATAATGAAAATTAATGAAATAAATAACATTTACGGAATTTATGTTTACTGTATATTTCACTTAAAAAATCATCTATTTAATCGTAATGTAATAAACTAAAAACGCTCATTTTAAATAAATAGAACTAAATAAATAAAACTTAATTAAAAGTAAATGTGAAATGTAATTTTCATAAAAGGAATGCTTTAAAATATTAATAATGAATTACCTGGTAAAAACGAAGAATTCCAAAATAACTATATTTTATTACAACTGAGATCTCATGGCAACTGACGAATAGCCCAAAACACTAGCTTAAAAAGGTCGTTGCTCACGTGCTTAGAGATCCCAGGTTTTCTTCGTTTTACCAATGAAAATTATCGTTACATAATTTCATAGCTGACCACAACATTTTAATTGGTCACTCATAATTTTGTCTTGTCAACCAAGCTGACACTTTAATCTAAATTATTGATTTTCGTATACCTATGTTGCGACAATCTTTGTAATTTTGACAATAGGCCTAATTGCCTACACTCTTTCTTTTATTCAAAATATAGCATGTATAATTAATGAATGAATAATTATCAATATTTGTCAAATATCTGTAAAATCTATTTTCTTCTAAATTGTCCACTTTTACAAATTCATTTTGAGAATAAAAAATAAAATATTTAATAAAAGAAAGTTTGCAAAGCATATATTTTGAAATTCCGAATTTGCAAAATAAGAAATATAACAATAATATCTTTATTTAGAGAGAGTAACTCATTTGGATTACACCAATTTTCAATAAGGCTCTCTGAATACATTAATAATTACATTACAAATAAACAATGCATCAATAATAATGGTAAATAAAGATTATGTACAATTTAAAATACAATAAACAATTATGATATGGCATTACAGTAAAAATATGATGGTAATGTTAAAAGTACATAGATTTGTATTTATGTTTAAATTCGGATGCTGTATTTGATTTTTTTATTGAATTAGGAAGAGCATTCCACACTTTTGGTCCATTGTGCGAGAAACTAGACTTATACAACTCTGTATTTGGTTTTGGAATAATAAAATTATCTGAGGATGAAAATCTTGTATTATATTTTTGGTTTGCAGAAGCTGATACAATAAGACTGGACATATATCCTGGAGCTAAGCCATGTTTTGCCTTATACATTAGTAATGATTTGTGATAAAGTATTCTTTGTGTGATTGGCACAATGTTACATTCGTGAAATAATTCTCTTGAAGGTTTGGTGTAATCATGTTCGTCTAAAATTATTCTTGCTGCCCTTTTTTGCAGTTTTAGTAAACTATCTAATAGAAAGTTATTACAGTTTCCCCATATTGAACAACAATAATCTAAGTGAGGTAAAACGTAAGCGTTATAGTACATGTGTCTAGCTTTATGATTTAAATATTTCTTTATCCTTTTTAGTAAAGCTAAAGAAGAGTTAACTTTTTTGATTATATAATCGACATGAGAAGACCAAGATAGAGATGCATCAATAAAAACACCTAGAACTTTTTCACATGTACTTTCTATAATTTGTTGTCCATTTAAAGCAAGATTAATGTTTTCATTTGATGTAACGGCGGAAAGCTTTTGTTTAGATCCAATGCATATACACTGTAGCTTTCGTTTTAGATACATTTACAGCCATTTTATTGTCATCACACCAGCGAAAAATATCTTGTAAAACCGTATTAAGTTTTTGACTGATGCAACTTTTGTTTTGTCCAATGACTGATATGGTGCTATCATCAGCAAATAAATCGGTGTTATGATTAGGATTAGACAAAGGAAGATCATTAATAAAAATTAAAAACAACACCGGTTCTAATATGGATCCTTGAGGTACACCCGTTTTTTGTTTTTGTACGTCTGATAATGTATTTGAAATAGATACTTCCTGATATCTGTCAGCCAAATATGATGTAAACCAACGTAATGAAGTATAAGCTAATTTGTATTTGTTTAATTTTTGAATAAGCAGTTCATGATTGAGAAGATCAAAGGCTTTTGCTAGATCTAGAAATACTGCTCCCACAAGATCGCCATCATCAATGGCTTTAAACATTTATCTATTAAAGCTGTTAAAGAAGTTTGACAAGAATGGTTTGCACGAAAGCCTGACTGCATTCTATTCAATAACATGTATTTATTAAGATATTTTACTAAGTGTGTTTTCACATGTTTTTCAAGGATTTTAGAAATGAGTGGTAAAATTGCAATTGGTCTATAATTAAAAACATCCTGTTTTGAGCCTTTGTTCTTATAAACTGGTATGACTTTTGCCAGTTTAAATAAGAATGGAAAGATACATTTTTTGATACTCAAATTAAAAATATGACAAAGTGGTAGTGAAATAGCATGAGAAGACATCTTTAAAAATTTTGCACTTATGGTATCAAGGCCTGTTGCTTTTGATTCATCTAGTGCTTTTAGTTGTAAACACACAAAATCATAACTCATAAGTGGTATAGAAAAGTACACGTCATCTGGCACATGACCCGATATAAAATCACCTTAGAAATATACTACATGTTAGAAATATAAATATATTACATGTTAGAAATATAAAGTAATTGTATGATAAAAATCAACAAACATAGGATGCGTTATAACGCAAACATAGGAAGAAAAATAAAAAAAATAATGTGTGGCGCTAATACGCTTCCGTACGGAACACCTTGATTTTCTCCCAATTTGTAAAGTTGATTATGTTGCATAATATATATTTTTATCGGGGAAAAAAATTGATATGCAGCAAAGATTGGCAGTTTTTAATTTGTGTTGCTATGTGAAATAATGGGAGGTAAATTCAAGTATAAGAAGGCGCGCTTTTTCAAATAGTAAACAATTTAATTCAGATGCATAGTATTTTGTCAAATGATAAAGAATATCGTAGAAACTTACTAGAAATTCATCTAATTTATAAAATATATACAACATGACATACTGAAATCTGAAAAGGGGTAAAACCACTATACCTTGAACAAACTCAGTTAAAAAAAAAGGGGGGGGGTGAAAATGCTACGAAATTTAGATTATATTTATCTGGGGTCTACAACCAAAGGATGATGGGACATGCAACTAACTACTTTTTCAATTTGATTGTAAAGTAAAATGGCTGGGGTTTTTTGGGGGGATTTTTTTTAGCATCTCTGTTCAAACGTACGTTGGTCTAATATTTTCAAGTTCTCTTTGGATTGCCAAATAATATTATAATCACCTAATTGAATGTTCAAATTATTTTGCAGTGATGTTCTGTGTGGAAGGAAGACTGTCAAAAAATCTAACAGTTCCGGATGGCCCGTTAAACTAATTGCTTAACATCAATAACGATGTAATATTCAAGTGTCTGATCCAGCACAAGTTTTATAGCCAGATTTTCCACACTATGTATATACAGTGTCTGGCATTGAAAGGATATCAAACGGATGTTTTATTGAATGATTCTCACGTACGTATGACAATCATATGCATAAGAATTCGGAGCTAGACTCTTTCATGCAACAATTTAATTTCCAATATAAACTCCGAAAAGACAAGAGCATAGAAATGTACATCAATGAGAAACATTCTTTGTGAATAAAATCTTTCCAAAACTTAAATGTGTCATTAGTGTTGCATTATTTATCAGTAGAGATACATGTAATTAGATTCCAGTCAGATTGCCCAACTGAAGGTTTTTGTTGGAAATGTTTTGTAAATCTTGGCTGTTTTGCAAGACAAGCTTGGCTGTGAAGGTTGCTCGGCCACCCCTTTCAGTATAATACATTATGTTCTAATTCATAACTTCAAGCGAATTTTATTAAAGACAGATGCAACGTAAAAAATGTTCATCAGTGTTACTGTCTGCCTAGGCCGCTGCAGGTAACAAACACAAAAACCAATCTACAAAAATAAAAACAATTTTCATTATGTACGAAAATACATATTATGAATCAAATAAAGATTCTGTTCTTACACACATTATTTTTCACATTAATAAAGCATAACACAAATAAAATACATTAAGTCGGGTGGGAGGGTGGGAAACTTTACTGCACCAAAAGCGAACCTCGAATGACAATATCTTTAATTTACAAAACCGCCAAAAGTATAGCACGAAATATTTGAAATGACCTTATTCAAATATTATGGTCAGTTCAACCTCGACCAATGAAAAACATTTAACCTATTATATACTTTCAAACACGTGTAATTTCATAAACAAATACACGTGGTAATGTTTACATACCGGTGTACATAACTTTAATAAATATATATATTTTGTTTATTACTAGTATATACTACATCACTGACGCAAGACTGAAGCGGGCCCCCTTTTAGGCAGTTAGTGCGAATCACCTTAGGTTTCAACCATTACATGCCAAACCGGGGGAGGGGGAAGGTTTTTTCATAATAATAATACATTGAGATTTAACATATACTTCTATATGTAGTGTTTCTTTAAAAGTATTGCCAACAAAATTCCTCAAATTTGGGATCATAATATTGTTTAAGAAAAACACCTTACCCCCTGTACTTCATATGAGTGCAAAGTTTTCTTCAATACACGTGCATGGTTAATTCGGATCACATATTTTCTATTCCGATATTTTAAGAATTCGAAGGTTTATATCATTTACAATATCAATCAACATTTTTCTGGGATTTTTTTTTACTACCAACGTTTAACCTCGAGGTTACATTGTATTAAAAAAAAATCCAATTAAAACGTTGAATGTAAATGATATGAACCTTTAAAGTCTTATATTATAGGACTCATGTTTTTCAAATATAATGTGTTGATCAATTATGTTATGATGATTTTAATAAACTTCACATTAGGTTATTTGTCACGTATATTGATTACATTATATCGAGTTGTCCCAACGATACACTTGTCGGTGTGCTCGATCATACGAATTTACCGACATTCATATAGACAAAATGACCCAACTTGGAAAAATTCTTGTGACGAAACTAGTACATTTCGGAACACATTAAAAATTGGATACTCAGAAAGCTGCATTATTAAGGTTTGATATATATTTTTTTCAAAAAAAAGAAAAATATGCAGTCAAATCTGGCAGTTTTTTTACACACCCCTATGTTGAACAATAGATTGTTCAATTAACAGCATGTTTGGCAATTAAAAATTCATATATTAACAAATTTAGCTTTAGCATATACTTTATTTATAGTGGTTGTATAAAAGTTATATAATGGTTTTGTGTTTTAAAAGATATTCATCCCTATGCATATCTGTTTTTATGCGTAAATTGTCTCTCCTTTTTTCTACCTTTTCTATCTCTTTCATAAGAAGAGTGATTTTTCTATTGTTCTAGTGTCACTGGAAGTCCCACTGCTATTAAACGAGAAGACCTCATTTTGTGTGTCGCTTCTCTTCTTTCCACAATAAATAAATCAACACGCCTCTGTACAGTGCAAAGTCGCATTTGTCATCCATTCATATGATTATTCAGATTGAGTTATTTTGGGAGAAAAACGAGAAAAAGGCATCCGGGTATTGTCCCGTCATTGGACGAAATTTTAAGTCAGATTAGACTTCCGGTTTGCGTTTTTCTGTATACTTTGAACATACATATACTACGAATAAAGTGTATTTTAATTCTATCTGCTATCATTTTCAAGTTTACTACCCACGGCGGTCACTGAGTTTATTAAATAGAGGGTCTGTATACTAAGTCAATGACCACCATGGATCGATTAGTAAACTTAGAATTGAAAGTAAATACACTTTATTTATATAGTATTGAATGTTACTAATATACAGATAAGCGCTTAAATTATTCATGTGAACTTTTGATACCTTTTCTAAATCTTTTACAAAATTCATTGATTACAAAAAAACAAGATGTGGTATGATTGCTATATTGGGCAACTCTCCACAAAAGACCAAAATGACACAGAAATTAACAACTATAGGTCATCGAACGGCCTTCAACAACGAGCAAAGCCCATACCGCATACTCAGCTTTAAAAGGCCCCGAAATGACGATGTAAAACAATTCAAACAAGAAAACTAGCGGCCTTATTTATGCACAAAAAATGAACGAAAAACAAATATGTGACACATAAACAAACGACAGCCACTGAATTTCCTTTTGAGAGCCCTATTAACATGCCAATGGTACTCCATTGGCATGTTAATAGGGCTCTCAAAAGGAAAAGCACTGGGATTTGAATCTCGTATAAATGACTAGGGCTCATTTGAGGGGTGGTCTGAGGGGCCCTGATCCCGAAATCCCGGGCTTAAAAAGATGATATCCCGAGGTGCGTATTTTAATGAAATTCATATCCCGACATCCCGAAATTAAAAAAAAATATTCCCGCATCCCGTAGAGATCAATCCCGAAATCCCGAGCTTAAAAACACCCGATCCCGACGTCCCGAATAAGTCCTGCCTCCCTCTAATCTCTACCCTACTTTCATTTTGGCCAAATCACTGCTTTCACTTTCAACAATAAATATTTATGCCCCATTTATGGGAACTATGTTTTCTAGTCTGTTCGTTCGTTCGTTCGTTCGTCCGTCCGACTGTCCCGCTTCAGGTTAAAGTTTTTGTCGAGGTAGTTTTTGATGAAGTTGAAGTCAAACCAACTCGAAACTTAGTAAACATGTTCCCTATGATATGATATTTCTAATTGTAATGCCAAATTAGAGACTTTACCCCATTTCACGGTCCACTAAACATAGTAAATGATAGTGCCGATGTGGCATCCGTATACTATGGACACGTTCTTGTTTCCACATGTTTTACTGATTTCAATATATATGCAACTGGTATGACCCCTAGTAGTAAATATTTCAGAAAAAAAATAAACAGAATGCAGAGAGTCTCTGTATATTATAGAAGTATAATCGTAGTTTACAGGTGGATAAACGCGAAAACATATTATTATAATTGTCTATAAGGAGGTATAATAGTTGTGGTGCTTGCGATCTAAAAACCATGATAATTTATGGAGAACGCTCTGATTGGCTTATTTATTTTTCATTTTTGTAATCTATCATACGATTGGTTGTTCTTGTGCATGTTTAAAACCGGAAGTCTTATCTATGACTAAAAGTCAGTCTTATAACGGAAACAATATCCGGACACCTATTTTGTCGTTTTTCTCCCAAAATAACTCAATCTGAATAATCATAAGAATGGATGACAAATGCGACTATGCATGTTACCTAAAGAACACAGAGGCATGATGATTAATTTATTGTGGAAGGAAGAGAAGCGACACACAAAATGAGGTCTTCTCGTTTAATAGGTATGTTAAAATTGAAATTGATAGAAAACCAAAAATTGGGAATTTTGGAAATAAAGGAGGAGGGATAAAAAAAAACATTTTCCTGTCCCCAATAACCTATGACTTCTGATACTTTTGCTCGAATTCTCCAGTCATTCAATATTTTACAAAATTCTTCCAACAACACTTTACATACTTTAAACCACACTCTGAATGTCCGCGATTTCGCGTGTGTTCTAGTAAGAATAATTTTATTTGGATCGAATCAGTAATCAAATGATTTACCGTTATTTCACTTTCATGTTGAAATTTTTTTTCTTTGAATAACTAGTACACGTACAATGCATGCGTTGTCAATCTTTTAGCTAGGGGGTTAAGTTGAAGTTCACACGAATACGGATTTAATGAGCTCGTTTCTCGTTTTTTTTTATTTTATAAAGATAAGACCGTTGGTTTTCCCGTTTGAATGGTTTTACACTAGTAATTTTGGGGCCCTTTATAGCTTGTTGTTCGGAGTGAGCCAAGGCTCCGTGTTGAAGGCCGTACATTGACCAATAGTGGTTTAATTTTTTCAAATTGTTATTTGGATGGAGAGTTGTCTCATTGGCACTCACACCACATCTTCCTATATCTATTAATGAGGTCGACTTATTCACTTGCAAGTGAATAATTAATTATCAATGTTTCTTAGCTTAATTTGACAAAATTTAACCATTTTCGGCTGCTAAAAACGAATTATTATTTTACAATTTCACTTTCATTATTGATTGAACCAAAAAAATATTACTTTAGATTTTGTATATATCTCGTAGCTATAGTGCCCCTTTAACTTCAAAATGTGAAAATGGGCAAGGGTAATATCGTTTACAACGTGAACGCCAAAGAAAAACAATACTAATTATGGGGCACTAGTAGCGACATTGTTAATGTAGCTCTAAATAGGACCACATGAATGACAACACACTAGAGAACAAATATACGTATGTGTATAGTGCATGAAATATAAAGACACTCGGTACTACTAGTAGTTGTAATAGTGAGCAGCCATGTATGAGAAAAACTAAAATTACAGTGAGTCACCGTATAAAGTAGAAACTAATATCAGTGATATCTTTATCTTGGTAATAAAGATATATAGTATAATGCAAAGAACTTTAATTTCTCGAATCTGTGTCTGAGTTGTGAACAACTGTCGACTAGCTATAGTCAATACTACGGTGGCAGAATGCGGCCATGAAAGAAAAAAAAATATGTTGTTTCCTCAAGATACTATGTCGTTCCCTCAAGATGCTATGTCGTTCCCTCAAGATAGTTATCTCGTTCCCTCAAGATACTATGTCGTTCCCTCAAGATGTTATGTTGTTCCCTCAAGATAGTTATCTCGTTCCCTCAAGATGCTATCTCGTTCCCTCAAGATACTATGTCGTTCCCTCAAGATGTTATGTTGTTCCCTCAAGATAGTTATCTCGTTCCCTCAAGATACTATGTCGTTCCCTCAAGATGTTATGTTGTTCCCTCAAGATGCTATGTCGTTCCCTCAAGATACTATGTTGTTCCCTCAAGATAGTTATCTCGTTCCCTCAAGATTTTAAAATTGTATTGATATATGATTCATTTCGCCCTTCGAAGCGGAACTGTAGACGTGGCCAGATCCCAAAAGTAGAATATTTGCATAATAATAATGATATAATAATTCTGTATTTAAAGAGAATGGTCAACCAATCCGGGTAACCGCATACGTGACTAAGGTGTAACAAAATGTGTAACACTTTTTTTTTATATTATACAGAAATTATGACTGTCGGAGTTATTGTAATTGTAAAAAAACATGTCAAACATGCAAATTTTATTTTTAAATATTTGTTTTAATCTGACACTAAAAAGGCAGGTGATGTTACATATATAAGACGGGGTTCGATGCGATAATTTCTGAGGAAACCCCCGCCATATAACATCCAACTTTGAAATTGCGTACAAACGTCAAATTTTGGTGTGCCACTTTGGGAATGGTCTTAACGACTGATAATTCATTTCTTAATATACGTAATTTTCCCCAGATTTTTTCTATGTCGGTCAAAAAACAGTAGCAGTTTATAAGGCCTCCCTAATCGTGATTTAGATCAGGGACAGTTAGCTTATTTTTTTCCTGTACGTAATATTTCAAAATTAAAATTCAAATAGATGCATACGAATCAGTAAAATAGTAACATACATGTAGTTACAGTCTTGGATGTTTCTGTTTTATCTGTGTATACCTGCTGTTCAGTGCTATATAAAAAAGAAGATGATGTATAAATGTGAATTGAGCATATCTCCACAAGAGACCAGATGACAAAGAAATTAACAACAATAGGTCACCGTACGGCCTTCAACAATGACCAAAACCATCGCATAGTCAGCTATAATGTTTGTTGATGGGGTTCATATTATATAATAAGTGTTGTTCGTTTTTTTTTATAAAAGATTAGATCGTTTTTTTTTTTTATTTGAATGGTTTTACTCTAGTAATTGTTTGGGACCCTTTATATAGCTTGCTGTTCGGTGTGAGCCAAGGCTCCATGTTGAAGACCGTACTTTGAGTGAGGAAACATATGTTTTAATATCTATGTAATTATTAAACATAACTTAGATTAACACCCACGTGTTCGTTTTAAATATTATAAATATTCAAACATAATTTAGACTTGATGAAACCCAATTTTCTATTATTAAATATATAATTTGTTAGTAGGAGAGTGGTTGAACGGCCGCCGGTTCATGTAGTATATGCATAACCCACGCAATAAAACTATATTATGAACTATATATAATCTGTCGTAATTGCTTCTCATTTACCCATCAAATAAAAATCAAATCAAAACATAAAATGTCACTGTGACATTAATTAACAGGTTATTTTTTAAGGGTTATAATTTACATCTTCTGAAATAACCACATCCCAGATATTCGTGGATTTTAAAGAAAAGTTACTCCTCAACGTTTAAAATTTACACAAGTTAAGAGTTTGTATTTCCATATATAAGTTTTCTATATAATCGACGAATTGTACGGACGTTGTTTTTAATTTCAAAAGTAGAATAGAATGTAGTCAGGTCAAGTTTAGTAATTTTTCGTCATGTGTTCTTTTGATTTTTTACCCTACGATACATGGTAAAATATTTTGCCCCATATCACCCACATTTTTTTTTTCATAGAAGACTTCAATAGCTCAAAAAGGCCATAAAAAGGTAAATACCAAAATTCTAGATTTAGTATCTTAAATTATATTATTGTTTAACCTATCAGTAAGTACATCCTTAATATATATTATGTTTAACCACATCCCACATCTATCTGAGACGTCTGGGATTTCGAACTTTAAAGTCGACCTTTGGCCAATACTTTAAGTTGATAACTATACAACTGTAGATATATTTTTGTAATTATATTTATCATATGTTTAGTTGTAAATACAGTAGTTTTGCATATTTGATAAATAGCCTGCTGTTTAATCCATATCGCGCAACTTTGATGCGCACCCTTTATCGCATACCCTTTTTCACACCCCTACCCTTTATCGCATACCCTTTATAACACCCCTACCCTTTATCACACCCCTACTTTTTTTTTTTAACATAACGTCAGTTTTTTTTTTGTTTTTTTTTGCTAAAGAAAAATTTTCCTCAAAATAGGTAAATTTTATGAATGACGTCATTGTTTGGTATGCGACGTCATGAACGTCAAGTTTTCATATTGTATGTGACGTCACGAACGTCAAGTTTTCATATTTTTTGGCACACTAAATGCAACTATAAAAAATACAAAACACATAAATAAATACAATAATAAACAAAATATTTTTAAAACAACAGCACGTAAATTGTAAGGCAACCCAGGTGCTTCGGATAAGTAATTGAGCAGTTCTGTTAAGGCCTTTTAAACAAGACAAAAGTAGAACTGAAGGTAATCCAGTGCTATGGATCAGAAAAGAGTTCATATTATATGATACTCTTCTGTTGAAATATATGATAAAGCGTATAATACATGGCAAAATCCGTATCACATGCCGTATCACCCTCGACCAATATCATCCCTCGGGCCTAAAGGCCCTTGGGCTGATATTGATGTCTCGGGATGATACGACATATGATACGGATTTTGCCATGTATTATTCTCTATTTATCAAGCACGCCACCGAGTATATACTAAGTATACATGATATAACACAATGAGTCTACTAGATCTGATCTATCGTATCGATTGAAATCTACAAATATTTATTCATATGATTGAAATAATTCTTTCTAAATATACTAAAAAATAAACGAAATTTCCACGATCGCAAAACTCAAGGCATTATTTTTTTTACCGTAAACTCATGATCAAGAAAGCACAAGCAGCTCCATGTTTCGAGTCTAGTACATGTATGTGAACAAGTGGCCTCGGTGGCCGAGTGGTCTTAGTACTTACTATAACTTCCCCGTATAACCCCCATACAAATGAATCCGGACGTTGACGCGTTCGAAGCGATAATCAGGACAACATTTGGGATGACAACAATTTGGAATGCCTTTCTAGAACTTATTTGAGTATATTTAAATATGTTAAATGTGCATGTTAGTTTATCTATTCAAATTCAATTATACAGTTGTTGTAAGTTTTAGATATTGCATAGAACGTTTGATAAAACTGCTAGATGCAAAACGCACAGACACGGTGCAATTTCATACGTTTTGTGAGATAAACAATGTTGAATATCTTTTCGTGCATACACATTTGCGTATTAATATCTTGAGCAATAATAAATAGACAATATCAGTGCATTGACTTGACATATCAACGATATAAGGATGAGGCTTAGAAACGGGGAAATGCGAGGCTGTGCCGAACTATTTCCCCGTTTCGGACCGAATCCTTATATCGTTGATATGTCAAGTCAATGCACTATTATTGTCTTTATACTGCAATCTTAAAAAACAACATTTCAATTGTTGTTTAATGCGTTTAGGTTATTTATATGATTTAAATATTGGGGAAAATCCCCTTTAAAATGGCCTCATATCATGCTCGCGGAGAAAAATACAACACAATGAAATGTACATTTTTACCTGTTGAAATCCACACGCGATGGTGAACGAAATCGTTTGGGTATGGACTAAAATATCAACCATCAGCATAAAACATAATGATTAATCGGTTGCAAACAAAAAATATTAACAAATGATATATGTTTTTCCAATAATTGCAAAAGAAACAAGGTTGAGTATTTCCACGCATCGTTGTATGCATTGGAAACAAGAACAGGTTGAAGAGGTCGTATGAATAATTTAATATCATTTCGGCAACTTCTATTTAAATATTCATGAGGAAAAGTGATATCGGGTCAGTGACTGTATATGACATAGAAATATACAGTCAACGCATTTTGACTACTCAAATAGAACGAGTGCAGTATAAATAACTATACGTTGAGTTAGTACGTGTCTTCAAATGTTCCCTAGAACTTAGAATAAACGCATTATCATACTAAATAAGTTTTCTCTTACTGTATTGTTCGTTCAATCAAATGTGTCGCGTTCGTTTTGCGTTTTTAAATAATCACTGTACAGGTCGTTGACAAAAACCGTCACAAATCACTTTCTTGTCAAGGTATTCGAGATGGTGTCGGCTACTCTTTTTCTGTATTTTATTGTGAATGTTTATCTGTTAATTAACTTAGTCAAATTAGTTGAACTTAAAATATCAGTCATACAAAGCCAAAATTTCAATGTTTAACCAGCGTACATCTGTTAGGAATGTTTCTATTGAAAATTGGGACTTTAAATGTTATTCCAGATGAAATGAACAGTTAAGAAATGTATTTCAGAGGAAATAAGGTTTCAAAAAGTATAGTACAGACAATAGAACACAACATGATAAAAAAAAAACCTGTACAGTTGCAATTAGCACAACTCAAAATGTCGGTACAAGGCACAAAAACCATATACATAAAATATCGACAAAGGAGTAATTGAAGTAACTGATAGATGTTTCAAAGCGAATTACAACTAGGAGGTAAATCATGCATCTAAAGTATTAGTCAGTATCTGAGACTACTATAACAGTCTATAGTAGTAGTAGTCTCAGTCAGTATATATCCAACGGTTTTAGGTAAAGACGTAATAAAACGCATGAACTTGTGCAATGCTAAATAATTATAAGTAAACAGTATCAATAGAATGTACGATCTTATGAGTTCTCATAAGTATGCATATATTGTAATAATGTTAAGTGATGTTTTAATTTAACAGTTACAGGAAAACTTTCTACATTGTAGCCAAATGTTTTTTGTTTCATTTTATAAAATAATTTGGTAAAGGGTGACTGGGAAATATACTATAAGTTATGGTCACTTTGGTCTTTTTTCCGACCGGCAGTAAAACCTGACCGAAGTTTAGTTGTGTGAGATGTAAAAGTACGCAGTCGCGCTCAGTCTGAATGGGAATGTAAGAGCCAATGTCTCGTGTAGAGAGAACACCAAGCTAATACACTGTGTGAACCCTTGCAAAAACTTTATGAGAGGTCCATAAATGGCCTGTTGAAAGGCAACATTTGTGTCCTTATTCAATATACCTCATTTTATCCAGTGGCAGTCCAAACTTCTCTGACGTAGTTCTGGAGAGCCTCCTTCCAGGACCTACATGTAGTATGTGTTGCTACTTTGTGATTATACTGAACACGCATGACATATTTGCAAGTGAAAGTTAAGCAACCAACAATCAGCTATTACGTACGCGTGTCATTAACAAATAATGGGGTGCAGAAATTGGTCAGTACCAACTGTTTCATTTTTTATTGGTAACTTTTAAATCATGAAAGAAGAAACAAAGCAAATGACTAAGGCTAGGTTGATGATCGACGCTTTGCTCAACCGCATTATTTACCGATGACGCCAAGGGTAACTGGGGAATATAAATATGGTCCCTTCGGTCTTCTCCGAAATAAGTCAAAATTTGAATGAAATGCATATGGGTGGGTAGACATTAAGGTGCTAACAGTAACCAGAATTATTTAGATTTTGCCATCACAGTAGAAAGACTGTAATGTTCGAGGAAGTTAAGCAGAATATTTATACCTTAAAAATAAAAAAAAAAAAACATAATTGAAGAAAGCAAACCAGTTGAATATTAAAAATTATCTCTTAATCATTACATCTACACATTAAAGAAACTGTATTACTATGGGTGGCTATAAGTTACATGTATATTGTATACACATATTATGTAGCCTTAATGTTACTCTATTGTAATCTATGACCCCCTAGGACTCGCCTCTGAGAATCAGACCAAAAGCCTATAATCCATTGATTGTTTTTGATTGCTGTATATATTAAAAAGAAGATGTGGTATTGAAACAACTCTTCGCAAAAGACCAAATGTAAACAATTCATACGAGAAAACTAACGGCCTAATTTATGCACAAAATAGTGAATAAAAAATGTATAAAACTACTGAATTACACGCTCCTGGTTTTAGACAGGCACATACAGAATATGGCAGGATTAAACATGTTAGCGGGGCACCCAACCCATCCCCTAACCTTACATTGACTGTCACGTAAACACTTTCAAAAATTGTATACAATTAGAAATCGGACGTGTGTATCTGTCTGCTTAGCAATATATGCAACTATCGAGTTATTGTATTTTTAATTTTTAATGTGTTTTTAGTTTGATAGATGCTAAATTGTGTTCTGTTAAATTGTTTCTTTTAAAATTGTAACACGATGATGACTGCTGTATCCATATTTGGACTATTTCATTTATTATGTCTTTAATTCACGCATCATTGTAAATATAACGGAATTTGGTGACACTGTCGTACAAAGTGAGAGGTTTAGCTCTATAAAACCAGGTTTAATCCACCATTTTTTACATTTGAAAATGCCTGTACCAAGTTTGTATGACAGTTGTTGTCCATTCGTTTTTTATTTGTTTTGTCATTTGATTTTGCCATGTGATTAGGGAGTTTCCGATTTGATTTTCCTCTGAGTTCAGTAATTTTGTGATTTTACTTTTTCCTACCAATTTACACTGTCCTATACAGAAGGGTTTTTTGACATGTACAAAATACCTCTAAGAGTGTTCCAACAATACAACGGATATTATGGGTTGCTGTCTGCATTTAATGTTGGTAAATTATTTTTTTCTAACATGCATATTGGTTATAATCGTATCAAAGCATAATTTAATACATGCAAAATTCATTGACAAACGCAATATTGTGTCAACGAAGCGTACAGTATAAAAAGGTGTAATGACAACGAAGCGTACACAACATAAAAAAAGACACGTTAAAACGTGTATTTTCTGTTTCTAGACACAACATAAAGATACGATCTTAATACGTCTGTTAATTTAAACTATGAAATTTTTAAAAATGTATGTTTTAAAAGCTATGAGGTACGAGAAACATTAATTTTTGAGTATCTAAAAATAACAAGCATGTTTATCATTGATATCGTCGTGCGTCTTTTAATGTTTGTATATAAAAATGTCACATATTTGAAAAATCTTTTAGTAACTAATGAGTATTATGGCAAAGAAT
Organism: Mytilus edulis; assembly: GCA_019925275.1. Lineage (NCBI taxonomy): Eukaryota > Metazoa > Mollusca > Bivalvia > Mytilida > Mytilidae > Mytilus > Mytilus edulis. The sequence goes on along the minus strand of CM034361.1, from coordinate 71,529,503 downwards.
ATATTGGAGCAAAATATCCGAAGAATAGATATTGGATTTTCTTTAAAAGTATTATTTTTTTACTGTCTGAACTCAGTGTTACACGTTGTGTTCGATTCAAACGCGTCAACGTCCGGTTTCATCTGTATCGGGGTTATACAGGGTGAACAATCACTAGCCAGTCAACACTGAGGTTGTGAGTTTGAAACCTGCTCGTAGGGGAGCACTCGACCGCAATTTTAATTAACTAGATTTGCCAGTTTTCCTATTGAAAGTCGGTGTTTTTCTCAGGGCACTCCGACTTCCACCACCAATAAAAACTTGCATCCACGAAATAGCCAACTAACGGTGCGTTAAAGTGGCGATAAAACACCAAAAAAAAAATCAAATCTATGTGTACAATACAAGCTAACTTAAAGGAAAATAATTTACCAAACTGTACCGATAGTAGATCTAAATTCATGTTAAATTATAAATCTTCAACATATATTGTTGTGAGGACATATTCCTTATATAAACGAAGCTCAGATCTGTACCTATTGAAAATTTAGCAATTGGATTTATAATTTTCTGTGTCTTACTTCTTAATTTCTAATTGAAACTTCGTAGATTTTGAATATATAATGATTCTAACATTTAATAATATAATTATATAATTTGATGTCATGTTACATGAGTGGGAAGCTATATTATCACCTGTCAAACTATAATGAGGTATGACTGGGGTTCATTTTTTTGTCTTTTTTTCTGCCATATAATTATGATAATTGTTTCTCTATTCTTTGTAAATTTGGTCTTTAATCTTACATATTTTTAATTCATGATATTGTAGCACAGCATTGATTTATTTTGAGAAATTTGTTTGTGGGTGTTTTTGCCTCTAATATGATTCTTTATTCGGTAAACCTTAATTCAGACCCCAAACACATGTCAGAAGCTACAAACTAGTACTTAGATGAAGCATATCCGGTGAAATAAAAAGATGTATTTCATAATATTCTCGAGGATTCCGTTTTTAGTGAATATTATAGCTGGACCAACTATTACATATCTTACTATTATTATGAATCTG